>VDFB02265847.1:0-24361 GCA_007258455.2 Sequoia sempervirens
TTTGTAAAAAATTTCAAAAGTGATGTAAAATTGCAAATTCAACTTCCATGCAACTACCATCTAACTCTTTGAGGACTTTGACATGCATCAAAATATTTTTTATTACTCAAACCTTGTTGTGGCATCCAATGTTCATTTGATCAAATATGTGGGTAGACCATTGAATAAGAACTTGTGGAAGGTTTGTGAGTCTGAGCATGAGGCAATACTTGACACAATAAAGAGTAGAGAAAACATTGATGGTTATTAATCACTTTATTTTGGTTATTAAAATATGTATCATAAAATATGGAACTCCTTAAGGGTATTGATGTTTATTTATTACATGCAAGTACTTTTGGTTCCCCTATCCACTCTCATACACACACCCAATTCCTTAAATACACACTCAATTCCTTAAATATATAAGCAATTCCTTCTATGTACTCTCTCTCGTAGACTCCAATGCACTTTCTCCTTCACATTAGTAGCCTATTCTACTAGCTTCTCCCAAAATCCTATTGCACATTTTATCTCTCTCTTGAACCTTATTATCTTTATCTACATGTAATCTAGGTTATTATTGAATATAATGTGGGTGCAATGAGATGGAAACCATCATTATGATGTGCTACCATTAACTTGTGTTCTAACTGTTATGGAAACGATAAAAGCACACATATTATCAAGTTCCATTTTTTTAAATAACTTTCTTTCACATATTTATACCTCATCTTCATTCTAACTCAATCTAACGCAATCCATATGTTTCATTTTTGACATTAAGCATGGATAAAATATAAACCTATTTGTTAGAGTGAGAGTGACTTGTTTCAATATTTTCCTTCACAAGCTTGTAAACAAGTTGGAGGCTTGGTTTTCATCTTTCCAACTTATTGAAATGTATAATTAATTGGTATAAGGGGGGATGAGGATTTAAATGCTTACTCTTGATAGGTTTTTCACCCTTTTAGAGTTTCTCTAGGGAAACTCTTATGTGTATAGTTATTGCCATGCATTCTCTTTGTGTTTCTATGTTTTCAATATTTCTTTTAATATTAATGTATTGATAGTTTATGGATCAAGTGGTATTAAAGCAGGTTAGAGTTCTTGTTTATTTTTGATTTATTGTTTTGGTGAAATTTTAGGGTTATACCCACTATTAGGTCACATTTAAGTGATAATTTGAGTGCATTTGATCCAAATTTTGGTACTATGGAGTAGAATAGAGAGCATAGAAGAATGGATAGAGAAGGAAAGAGAAATATAGATGATGGAGAAGAGATATATAAGTAGTTGGAGGAGGATGTTGCAGTGATCTCTAGGTCTATGGGAAAGATAGACATACTTGAGAGTATTCTACAGGCTACAACTTAGAAATTGGGTATAGAAAGAGAGTCAAAATAAGAGGACCAGCCCAAGACGATTAATTTTGAGCATGGAGAGTCATCCTCAAGTGGAACAATAATATTTAAGGTAGAGGAAAATATAAATATCCAATCATTTGATGGTTTGGTTATTGAGAGATGCTTAGTTATTGAGACAAGCTAGACCAATGAATTACTTAATTTGAGGTCTATATCAGCTTTCATAACTTGTAATCACAACAAAAAATTAGTTTTTCCAATCTCCAAATCGGATGAAATGTAGCAACAATTCTATCCCATATGTTGTAAAGTGCAGAGGTCTATCCAATGCCACCATTTTTTTTCCAAAGACAAGGCTAATGTGCCTAAAATTATACTAATGAGTTCCATAAGAATGTGGTACCACTTGGTAAGGATGTGATGGATAGAGATGTGCTAAAAAAGTATATAGTATTGTGTGGTGACCTAAGAATGGTTGTTTTGATGGAAAACCAACCATTGATGAGGAATGTGCACAAGCCCACTATGTGGAAATAAACAATAACTCATTTAATCAAAAAAATCAGCAAGGGAAGACTAAGGAATTTCAAGATGGGGACTCAAGCAAGGGAAAAGGAAAGTGAAAAGGAAAAAATAATGTTAGCATCACCAGGAAGAACAAAGATAAGGATAAAGAAAATCATTTTTGAAAACTTTGTGACGAAGAAGAACATAATGAAGAGGTTTTTTTGAAGCTTCATTTGGAGCTACACCCTTTTAAGAATTATAAAAAGAACAAGAATATTTCTCTAGCAAAAAGATGATAAAAATAAAGTGCACCTTTGATTTAGATGAGCGATTTTTATGCACCACAATAGGAAAAGGTGCATACATGGGAAGTAGTGAATCTCAAGATTAGAACATGCTAACTAAACTCTTACAGTTCAAGCTACAAATCAAAGGAAGAAAGGTAGATGTACTATTTAACACTTGTTCTTAAGTAAAATTTATTTCTCAATATTCAATCAATTAGCTTGGGTTATAAATTAAGAATCATTTGAGTCTTTATTTGTTGGGATGGATGAAACGATTCATATAAATCCTAGTCAACACTTGGTATGTCATTAAGTTTGGACTCATCATATACTTCAAGGATGAAGTGATTTTTGATGTTATTCCATTTGATGTTCACACCATGGTGTTTGGAATCCCTTATCTCTATGAGAGGGATGCAATATTATATAGGAATGGAAACAAGTATAGGTTGATCAAAAAAGGTGAAGAGTTCATGATTAGGTCTTATGAAGGAAAATCTAGAGTTTTAATGTTAAGTGTAGCTCAAGCAAGGTGGCTAGTTAATGCATGTGGAAAGTTTGTGCATTGTTGATGTTGAAGGGTAATCAAGAAGATAAAGTGGTTGAAGATAAGATGATGCATGTTCTAGATACCAACAAAGAGAAAAAGGGTATAGATGAGCTCAAATGTTGGTTAAACAAGCTCTTTGAAGAGCTAAAATGGTTTCCCCCATATAGGCTAATTGATCATGAAATACAATTGCTACCCAATTGGTTGCTCCCTATTATAGGTCTATATTGGAAAATAATTTCAAAAACAAATGAGTTTAAAAATCATCTTAAAAAATTCTTATGAGTGTGGAGTAATCAGACCCAACTATCACATATGTTGTCATTGATGTCAACAAAGTTGTGAGGACATGGTGATGAATGTCATAAGCATGATGTACGCAATTGTACAATATCTTATGTTGTCCATGAATAGGTGAAAGTTGATAGGTTGAAGCACATGTTGATGAAAAGAGTTGTAATTAGTATATTCTATGCCCCTTGATGTAAAGAATTGATGAAATAAAGTATGTAAGGTTTTATATTGTCTAAAGCATAGGAAGTTGTATTGAAGAAGCTCGGGAGAATGCTCTACATTCCTCCACATTTGAATATATTTCCTTGCAATTTGGAAGTTAGACAAATACATGTTTGAAATATGTATGTTCCTAACTTTAGTGCATAAAATTTACCATAGAAGTTTCTAGAGCTAGCAGAGTGAAGAATAGAAGTACATTGTGGTTGTAGTCATAAAGAGTTAGAGGAATGCTTTTCATTTCTCTATATTTGAAGATTTGTTTTTGTGGTTTTGATGATAAATTTATATTTTTTTGTATGTTCTTTCATTTTAGGTTTCAAGTGTTGAGGAATACCACTAGTCTAGTTTTCAAAGTTCTATCTCAAGACTATGTATTCAAAGTTTGCAGAGATGTTGGGTTTAGTGTTTGTTTGTTTGTGCTAGCATAAAGTAGCATAAAGTTATGAAAGGAGTGTATGAGAATGTTTTTTCATGTCATATAATGTTTTTAAAGTGATCTACATGATGTTATTTTGTCTCTTTGGTACCGCTTTTGGTTTGGAGCTAATGTATAGAAGGTTAAGTGTTTGTGGGGCCAAATTGGTATGTTGAGGTGATTATGCCAACTGTTTGGAAGTGTGCCCCAGTGTGCAGATGTATGCTAAGGTAAAATAGGTCTTGATTATCTTCTTTTTTTAACTTCATTTGATTTCTTTTATTGTGGATGTGTTGGGAGCCAACTTTTTGTGGCCATTGCACGTTTTATGTCATACATTTCATCTTGGTCAAAAAAGGAGACTTTTTGAAGCTTGTGGAGGATATAAATAAAAGATAAAGTTTGTTGCAAATATGTTGGGAGTGTGTGTGAGTATGTGAGGAGGTATGTGTGAGTATATGTGTGTGTGGATTTTATTTAAAGATACCATAGGTTGTTGAGTAGAGGTGTTGAAGATATATGTCAGTGTGAAGGGTGTTGATTTTGCAGTGGTACTCGATCAACAAATTGTGTCAAGTATGTTGTATTGAGGTTGTAGCCTCTTTCTTTAAGTTTTATAATTTGTAGGGAGTTGTATCTTCCTTTGGTTAAAGCTATAAAAACTATGTTTCAAGGAGTTGTAGCTTCCTTGGGGTTGTAGCCCATAAAATTTATTGTAAATCTTGTTTTATTTGTGAGGCTAGATTTGGACAGCGGTTTCAAGTAGCTTGATCACTGTGGTTTTTCCCTTCTATGGTTTTCCACGTATATCTTGTGTTATGGTTGTGTGCTTGTAATTTTGAGTTGCATAGTTTGATACTTTATTTTTTTAAGGTATTAAGAAGATTTGGTTGATAGAGTTGAATTGGATTAATTGTAGTATATACTAATTCACCCCCTTCTCAGTATATCAACATGTTCTAACAATTGGTATTATTGTTGAGTTCCTTGGTGTATCCTAACAATTGAAGGTATATCTTGGAAATGCATGTCTTAGAAAGATTCCTCTTCTAAAGCATCGATATTTGGTGGAAGTAACTATGCTTTATTGAGTGTAAGGATGGAAGCCTATCTCACCTTGCTAGGGTATGATGTTTGGAGAGATGCAAAGGATGATTATACTAAAATTTCTCATCCTATTGTAGATGTCAATACGAAGAAGGAACATGAAAAAAATGCTAAAACAAAGAAATCTATCTTAAGTTGTTTAACAAATTCAAAGTTTGTCAAAGTAGTGCATTCCAAGACAACCAAGGATATATGGGATAAACTAAAAAGTCTTTATGAAGGAAATGACAGTGTAAAGCAAGCAAAATTACAATCTTATAGAACAATTTTTTGAGAATCTAAGGATGAAAGAAGAGGAAAAACTTGTTTTCTATTTGCTCCATGTGGATGAAGCAATCAATGGAATTAGAGGACTAGGTGAAGAAATAACTAACTCGGTGGTTGTAAAGAAAGTTTTGAGAACTCTCCCTCACCGGTTTGATTCAAAAGTCTCTGTTATTGAAGAAGCCAAAGATTTGACAAAACTTACCATCGAAGAGTTGTTTGGGTCTCTCACTGCCTATGAGATGAGAAATGAAATCCAAGGTACACACAAAAGAGACAATGCTTTCAAAGTTGTAAAGAAAGAAGGAGCATCTAGTTCAAAGTTGTAAAGAAAGAAGGAGCATCTAGAGCATTATGGTAAAATTTGTCACATTGTTTCAATGTGAAAGTTGAGAACTGGAAGTAAGAAGAAGAATGGTGGGTATGTTGGGGAAGAAGGTTACTCATCTAATGAGCATGAGTAACATACCTCCAGAAATGATAAGACTCTACTCATGAAAATGGAAAATTTCATTGGTGGTACCGGAATGAAGTCCAAAAATGATGATGATGATGAGGTTGATCTGGTAGAAAAATTTCTTTGTGGTTAAAAGGAGATAAAGAGATTAAATAATAAGGTTGTTGAAGAAGTGAAGGATAAAGAAAAAGTGACTAAGGATTTTGAGAAGGCTGAAATTTTTTTCATTGATTTGAATGTTCAAATTGAAGAAGCAAAGAAGAGTGAAGATTTTTTAACAAAGATACATCTAAATAGAGATAGAGGAAAAAAATGTTGCACTAAGAAAGGATCTTGACAAAGGAAATGGTCAATTGAAGCTAAAGTTTGGAAAGAGTACCAAGATGATGGATCAGATAATTGGAAGATAGAGATCACTGCATATCATAACTAGCATTGGTTTTACAGAAGGACATAAGGGAAAGATGGTCGAACAGTCTACAAAGGCATTTGTAGAGTTTTCAAAATGGTTTGGCTCCAGAAGTTATAAAGTTGATCAGTCCAAGGTGATTGAAGATAGAAATAATGAAGATGAAGGTTTCATCCATATTCAAAAAGGAGAAGGTCTAAAAGAAAAAAACCTAGACGACAAGAATACAATAATAGGTTAAATCACTCTTTTGTCAATTACTATTTTAATTGCAATTATTATGGACATAAGGCTCTAAATTATAGAAGGTTTCCTACAAGGAAGAATAATTTTGTGAACAAAAATGATTTTGCTCCTTTGGTTGATTGCAATTTCATATGCTTCAAATGTAACAATTTCAGACACATTGCAAGACATTGTAGAAGTGGTTTTATGAAGATCTCTAATCTAGACATAAAGAAAAACAACCCTATTGATCAAAATAATAAATTTGAAAAGGTGTGGAAGAAGAAGGAGAAACAAGATCTTGAAAAGTCAATAATTCCTCACACTGCAGTTGGTAACAATTTTGGAGATGAAATCTACAATACCACATATGGTATGGAAGAGTGTGAAACCATGTAAAGGAGTTCCACTGAGCCTACTAAGGATAGTTGTTGCACAAAAGGAGATGATGACCTCATTGAAATCAATGAAATAGAATACCTGTTGGGAAAGAAGGAGTAAAATTGGCCCTAGTTTAAAAAGGATGAGTATGATAACACATTTGAGTTCTTCAACCAGAAGATGGGAGAGAGAAAGCATAGGTTGAGGGGGAGTATTAAATCCCTGTTGCAAGAAGGCTTGGTGGCCTCGTGGAGTGTTTTAGGAGTTCTATGGTATGAACTTAGGGGGAGTGTATTTGTAAAATAGGTTTTTGGATTGTGTAGAAAGTAGTTTCCCTTTTCCCTTGATGTCAAAGGAGGATAAATTGCATATAAGGTTAGTATTGACATCAATACAAAAGGGGGAGATTGTTGCATATCTTTTCATTGATACCAATAGAGTTGTGAGGAGAAGGACATGGTGATGAATGTCATAAGTGTGTTGCACATAGTTGTACCATATCTTTCATTGTTCAAGAATAGGTGAAAGTTGATGGTTGAAGTGCATGCTAATGAAAAGAGTTGTAATTGTTGTATTATATATCCCTTGATGTAAATCATTGATGAAAGAAAGTATGTAAGATTTTATACTATCTAAGGCATGGGAAGTTGTACTAAAGAATCTCTAGAGAATGCTCTACATTCCTCCACATTTGAAGATATGGCCTTGCGGTTTGGAATTTAGATAGAGACATGTATGAAATATTTTTGTTCCTAACTTTAGTGCATAAAAGTGACCACATAATTTTCCAGAGCTAGAAGAGTGAAAAATAGTAGTACAATGTGGTTGCAGTTAGAAAGAGTCAGAAGAATGCTCCTCATTTTTTTGCATTTGAATATGTGTCTTTGTGGTTTGGAGGATAAGTTCATATTTTTTGTATGTTCTCTCATTTCAAGTTTCAGGTGTTGAGGAGTACTGCAAGTTTGGTTTTCAATGTTCTATCTCAAGATTGTGTATTCAGAGTTTGTAGAGATGTTAGGTTTAGTGTCTGTTTATTTGTGCCAGCATGAAGTTGTGAAAGGAGTGTATGAGAATTTTTTTTCATGTCACATAATGTTTGTAAAGTGATCCAAATGATGTTTTTGGTCTCTCTAGTACCAATTTTGGTATGGAGCTAATTTTTATAAGGTTAAGTGTTTATGTGGCTGACTTGGTAAGTTGAGATGATTGCACCAAGTATTTGGAAGTGTGTTCCAATGTGGAGATGTGTGCTAAGGTAAAATAGGTCTTGATTATCTTGTAGTTTGAACTGCATTTTATTTGTTTTACCACATGTGTTGGAAGCTCACTTTTTGTGGTCATTGCACATTTCATGTCATACGTTTCATCTTGGCCAACAAAGGAGAAACTTTTGAAGCTTTCAAAGGATATAGATAAAAGATCAAGTTTTTTGCAAAGATGTTGAGAGTGTGTGAGTATGTGAGGAGGTATGCATGATTATATGTGTGTGTGGAAGTGATTTGAATATACCAAAGGTTGTTGAACAAAGGTGTTGAAGATATATGTCAGCGTGAAGGGTGTTGTTACAGAGTTGTTTGGTTAGAAAATTGTGTCCAGTATGTTGTACTAAGGTTGTAGCCTCTTTTTTTAAGTGTAATATATAGGGATTTGTAGCTTACTTGGGTTAAAGCCATAAAAAACTATGTTTCAGGGAGTTGTAGATTCGTTCAGGTTGTAGCCCACAAAACTTGTTGTAAATATTATTTTTATTTGTGAGGTTGGATTTGGATATTAATTCCAAGTAGCTTTCTCGCTATGGTTTTTCTCTTATAGGTTTTTCCACATAGATTTGGTGTTATGGTCGTGTGCTTGTGATTTTGAGTTGCATAGTTTGATACTTTATCTATTTAAGGCAGTAAGAAGATTTGGTTGATAAAGTTGAATTGGATTAATTATGGTATATATTGATTCACCCCTATTAGTATGTCAGTGTGTTCTAACACAAACATCTCTTCATGTAGTTCTATAGTGGTTTATCACAAAAACATGGAACATGACACATATGCATAGACTATAGAGTGCTAATCAAGATAAAAATGAAGAACAGGTATTTGCTATACTAGATTGACATTCTTTTGGATCAATTGTAGCATTTTATATACTTTAAAATTTTGGATCTAGAGTTTCGGTATCATCAAGTGTGAATTTAGGAGGATGGCATGTAAAATCACATTCAAGACTAGACAAGATCTCTTTAAGTTTCTAATGCTTCCATCAATTTGTATAATCCCTCCACAACTTTCATGAGGCTAATGTATGAGGTATTACAACAAAGTTAATTGGTTTATACTATAATTTAATTCATAATAACCCATCAATAGTGCATTATTTTATAACCCAAGTAGAGTATTACATTCCATCTATTGCACAATATGAGGCTTAAAGAATTTCTAATTTGTGTAACTTGTGAAGTTAGGGTTGTACCCCTATGTTCATCAATTGATTATTCGATATATGTAACATATCCATAACTTTCATGAGGATTATGAGGTATTACACTATATTTTAGTGGTGCATGCAATAAGTTGATGCATAATACCATCAATCATGCAATATTTTTTTAATATTTACTAGTTTGTGATACATTACATGGATTACAACTTCTATTACATTGACCTTCAAGGTACTAATAGAGATCATGTTATCCAAAGGACAAGGTATAGTAAAATTTGAAGTTACAATTGATAAACATTATAACAAAATTCAATGATAGAATGACATTAAGGCACCTTTACATAACAAAGATAGTGTTGCCCAATGAACAAGGTATAATTTGATCCAAACAACTTTGATTGACATCACAAATAAACCTAATATTTAATATCCTTAATTTATAGTATCATATTAAAAATTAAAATCCCTCAAGGCTATGAAGCAGAGGGTCATTTCTAGAAGTTTCATGCAAAGGCATAAATGTCACATAGACAAATTTCCCCAAGAACTAGTAATGCCAATAAACATGATGTTAATGTAGGAGAGGGATTTTCAAATAGGAAGGAAAGAGAGGAAGATGGAGAACATCATAGAGGAACTTTTCTACCATCCATAGAGCCATTAGATCTCTTGCATACCCTTAGTAACCTAAAGGGAGTGTTGTGTGAGTCCCTATGAATATCAATGCAAAATTAAAAAAATAATCATACCTTGAGAAATATGCTTTATGAAAGGGAGATACAATAAATTCACATTCATGCCTTGGCCAATGATTAAGTGAGAAAATATAGATACCCTTATTCCTTTTCCCAATCTCTAAATTAAGTTCCCTAGATCCTTGATTCACACCATAGGATATTTTACCACCTACCTTATTCGTCATCTAGACAAAACAATATTTCCAACAGATTCAGGTGGGTAGGTTTATGGTAGGAAATATCATGTTTCACAGCCCAACATGTTGGATCATTCTAGTCTACATTGAACTGACACTTTCTCTTAAGAGCCCTAAGTGCCAAAAAGTGGAAAATTTTGACAAGATATTTCTTAGAAACCATGGCACTTAGAAAGTTGTTATCTAAATGTATAGGATCATTTAGGGACCTATACAATAACATCTCTTTTTTTTATTTATCTCCAATCCATTTGGTTCTGGAGACAAGTTTTTACACGTTGAAAAAAGCATCAAATACAATGAAGAGAAAGTTACAAGGTGGCATATTTTTTATTTTGTTTGTCATGTAGCCAAACCAGCAGTGCCAAAATGTCTGGGTGGGCGGGTTTATGCTAGGAAATGTCATGTTTTTTACCCCCAGCATGTTGGATCGTTCCAAGCTACATTGTATTGACGCTTTCTCTTAAGAGTCCTAAGTTCCAAAAAGTGGAAAAATTTGATGAGTTGTTTCTCAAAAACTATGGTATATAGAAATATTTCATCTGAAGGTATAAGATCATATAGGTTCCATGTACAATAACCTCTGTTATTATTCCATATCTCCAATCCATTTGGCCATGGAAACAAGTTTTTGCACATTGAAAAAAGAGTCAAATGCATTGAAGAGAAAGTTGCAAGGTGGCATAATTTGTGTTTTGTTCATTGTGTAGCTAAACTGATAGTTCCAATGCATATGGGTGGGAAATTTTATCCTAGGAAAGTTCTTTTTTTGTACCCCATCATGCCAAATTGTTCCAGGCTACATTATGTTGACCTTTCTCTTAAGAGCCCTAAAAGCCAAAAAATAGCGAACTTTAACAAGATGTTTCTCAAAAACTATGGTACTTAGAAACATTTCATCTAAAGGGAAAGGGTCACATAGGGTCCCTCTATAATAACCTCTCTCTATTTTTTATATCTCCAATCCATTTGGTCGTGGTGAAATTTTTTTTGCTACCCCAAAAATCATTAGATGCATGCAATGTGAAGTTGAAAGGTAGCCTAATTTTTGTTCTATTCTTCGTGGGGCCAAACCATCAGTGCCAAAATGTTTGAGTGGGCACATATACACTAGGAATGGTCCTGAATGTTCCAGACTACACTATGTCAACACTTTCTCTTAAGATCCCTAAGTGTAAAAAATTATCAAACTTTGACACATATCTTAGAGTCGATGGCATATATGAACATTTTGTTTCAACCTATAGGTGCAAGTGAGGCCCCTCTACAACAAGCTCTCTCAAATTTTGAATACTTGAAACCATTTGACCATGGTGAAAGTTTTTTTGCTGCCCAAAAAATTGTCAAATGCATGCAATGTCAAGTTGCAAGGTATCCTATTTTTTGTTGTATTCTTCGTGGTCCCAAACTATCAGTGCCAACATGTCTGGGTGGGAATGTCTACACCAAGCATGGTCCTATTTTTCACTCTGTTACCCATAAATAGGAACCCCCTTCTCTTTTCCTAACTATATTTCCTTTCTCCTAAGTTTGTTGCTTAAACTTGTGTTTGGGTGGCCTTTTGTTGTCTTCCTCGAACTCGAGCGAGGTTTTCGTTTGTTCTTCAAACCTCATTTTACCACTTGCATTGTTTGATTCTCACTAGGTGGTGTCTTCTTACCATTTTCAAACTTACATTTCCTTCAAGAGTGGGTGTGTGTATGTTATTAACCTGAGTGATGAGTTGTCATGTGTTAGAATCTATAAACTTTACTCACAAGTTATACCTTTAGGCAGTATTCTTTAAACTGTTTGAAACCTAGGTGGTGTTTTCTTAAGTTACGTGAACTAACCATTTCACCACCCAGAAGGTTTTCAGTGATCAATGAAATAACAAGCCTAATTCACATAACTATTGCATTATACAGGAAAGGAAACCATCATTTTCAAATATGATATGAACAGGAAACCAATGAAGCCATGCATACTAAGATACAATGATATCAAAAGAAATATTTTATTTTTTCATATATATAAATATTTTACATTACATTGGCACTACAAAATTGTTTGATTTGACTAAAAAAGTTCATGTCATGGGAAAAAAGAAAAAAAGAGGCACTTCCTCTTAGGTACACAGAGCAAATATCAGGACATGAATGCCCTCAGTAATAGTCTGCAGGTGTTCAACTTGAGCCGGTGATAGTAGATTCTCGTGCGACTAGAGGAATTGCGTAAAGAGTCCCATATCATTTCTTACAACTCTTGTGCATAGAAGAGCCATAGCTTCCTCGTAAGTCTCATCTTGAATGGTCAACATAATGCAGATGGCATCAGCCATCAATCCATTCCAAGGGTAGTGGCTAAGCTCATTAATCACTATATTGACTCAATGATGAAACTCGGGCTTTACTAGGTGCTCTAGTGCTCTCAATACCCAATCGTGACGACTAGAAGTCCTGATGATTGTGTGTATAAAATGTTCTAGCATGGTTGTGTTGTGTACATGGGCTTGGCTTAGGAACACCTCACCCAGAATGCTACAGAGCACTTCTTCTATCTCTCTCTACACCGTGAAGACATCTTTCAGTTGGTCTGATAAATGCCTAAATAGCGGAATGTATTTGATCTCTTCCAAGATAATGTAGTCATTGCTAAAATTATCGTCGCTCTAAGAACTCACCATGTTTGATGTTATTGATTGACAAAGAAAGGTGACATTGGTTGAATATATAGAAGATTGCTTAGACATTGGTGTGTTCTCCTAAGTTTGATGAGATGGCAATTTAGTCCCCAATTTATGGCTAATTTGAGATGGTTTAAATTACAATTTCCCATCAAGCAGCATACGCATCCTACCGCTTTATATTCTTGGATGTTGCATTAATTGTTGGTTGTGTGAAAGGTCATTTGGCAGCTGTTGGTGAGATCAAGATCAGTTTTTCTTGTTGATGTCTATTCCTCTACCAAGATTGATTCTTCTGATTGATTTTAGCAATTCTCAAAAAATGTTGGAAAAACAAGAAGGCCACTAATTTAGTAATGGCTTTCATGACTGTCCAACCATCCAGTGGCATTGGCTTTGCTATAAATTTGAAAATGTAAAAGAAGATAGGGGCTTTTTTTTTAATATACACCTTGTGGTGTTATTGAGAGGGGTTAGCATTTATTTCAAACTATAATGATTTATAATATATGTTATAAATTTAATGATACTTAGTATGTTGATCTTGGTATTATGCGTGTGTCTTCTTTCAAAGATAAGTTGTATAACATTCATTTATTGTAGTTTGATTTTATCTTTTTGATTGAATGGTCATAGGTTTTCAATCTTTGTGTTGGTCATTTGTGGCTTTGATTTATTCTTCCCGTGTTAGCTTCATATTTATGAGCTAGTGTTAGTCACCTTTCCTTCTTTCTGGTTAAAAGCATACCCATATTCATTAGATTAGATAAATTCATTAAAAATTTGGTGAGGGAGTTGTACGTCAACAAAATTCAAAGAAAAGCCACAAATGCAATTGTGGTCTTTTCGTAGCTATTAGCAGATTTTCACTAGTGCTAAGTTTGGCTCAAGAGTCATTTGTTCAAACATATTTTTCTTGAGCCATTCCATTCATTAATGCACCCAAAATCTCCCAAACATTCTGAGCTACATTGTGTCGATGCTTTCTCTTAAGATCCATAAGTGCAAAAAATTATCAAACTTTGATGTGTTGTATCTCAAATTTAGTGGCACATACAAAAATTCTATCTAAACCCAGAGGTGCATGTTAGGCCTCTCTACAACAACTTCTCTCATATTTTGAAAAATCAAACCCATTTGGTCGTGCTAAAACTTTTTCTGCTGCCACAAAAACCATGAGATGCATGTAATGTCAAGTTGCAAGGTATCCTAATTTTTTTTCTATTCTTTGTGGGCCTAAACCGTTAGTACCAACACGTCCAAGTGGGAACATCTACACTAGGAATGGTCCTTCTTTGCACCCAAACTCTCTTGAACATTTTGGGCTACATTGTATTGACGCTTTCTCTTAAGATTCCTAAGTGCAAAAAATTGTCAAACTTTGGCGCATTGTATCTCAAACTCAGTGGCACATACAAATTTTTTATCTAAACCTATAGGTACATTTGAGGCCCCTCTACAACAACCTCTCTTATATTTTTAATACTCAAAACCATTTGGCTATGGTGAAAGTTTTTCTACTACCCCAAAAACTGTCAGGTGCATGCAATGTCAAGTTGCAAGGTATCCTTCTTTTTTTTCTATTCTTTGTGGTCCCAAATTTTCAAGGCCAACACAATTGGGTGTGCATGTCTGCACTAGGCATGCAAATAAAATTAATATTTTTTTGGGAATTATACAAGATTTGCCAGGTTTTACACCTTTTTCAAGGGGGTTCTTAAAGTTATCCCTGGTCAAGACCCATCCATGCATCCATCATTATATCCTTCATTAGTTTTTTAGCTTCTCCCTAAGTTGATCTTAAGGGGGGTGTTAAGTAATCAGGAAAATCACCTAATAATTAATTATTCATTAATTAATTAGTAGGCCCATTTTACTTTACTACACTTAAGCTAAACTGAGGAGTGAATTTTTATTATTATATTTGGCTAATTATGGGTCATGTTGTCTCATTGCATAGCATAATGACACTTGTCACAATCTAATAAAATCTTCATCTTGGTTGTTTATAAGGATTCACCTTTTATTGTAATTATTCATTCAAAAGTATTCATGCTATCAATACAATACAAAAGTCATCATGATTTATTGGATTAGATCTTCCCTCAAGGTTATATAGAAAATCAGTTGATTTTTCTCTCTTTATGATAGGTGTTTTGGCTACAAATGATTTATGGGAGTTTTGGGGTTCACTATCAACTCCATCTAATGCTCCACACAGTTTTTCATCAACAACAAGTAATCCTAACATAATGTTACACTAAGCAGAATACTCCAATCTATAAAAATATAATAGTAAAATGGATTGAATTTTATAAATACAATTAATTAAAACTATCCTAGTAGCCTTTTGCATGAATTTGAATTATCCTCAAATACTCATACTAGATATCTTATAGCCAATACATAACAATACAAGCAAGAACATTCACAACACCATGACATAATTTTTTGATCTAGAGAAACCCAATTTGGGAAGAAAACTCCAACAATGAATCCACTAAAGAACAATTTTATAAGTATAGTCTTTCTTGGGTTGAGTTTGATTCCAATCAATATAGATCATCTCTAAACCTTGTAAATTTCCTCTCCAAATACCATGTAAAAGTGTCAAGAAAAGATGCAAAGTATAAACTAGTACTTTATATTATCAACCTAGTCAATACAACCTTCATATGTATTATTTCTAGGTATGACCCCTAAAGTTCATGAAATAAATTGATAAAAGATTACTCCAAACACCTCCTCCTTTCTTATGCATAGAGAAGGGAATTAATAACTTCTTGTTGATTCCTAGCACTAGAAGAAAAAAGTACAAATGTTAAAAAGGAGAAAATAAAATGCATCTCATTCCAAATTCTAACTCCCTAAGCCCATATACGAACCCATTCACTCCTTTTATTAGTTTTAAGCCACTATCGTGGATGCTAGTTCACCAATGCAAACTTATAATTCATCCATTTTTGCTTGCATCTTTCAAATGTTATAAATTTTGCATACAAACTCAAAATTAGGTGTCATTTTTTAAAAATTGTAATATTTTTCAAGTTTTATTTGAATATGCAATCAAATCCAACTTATGATTCCACCTTCACATTCATTTTTCCCCTCCAACATAATTATGTCACAAGTCTCTAAATGAGCTAAATCAATGTTGAAAGTTGTCTCATCTACCAACAAATATTCAAAGATGTCTCATATCATACCAAACCCTCCTTAAGCATTAAAAAATAGTCCACTTTCTAGAAACATCTCTATGATATACATTTGATGATACACACCTCAACGGCACTTCTTGATGAGCTATAATAGAATAACCATAATGGTTTAAATTTCTATTAGTCTAATTTTTTGGATCATAGTTTTTATTTCTTTTCCATAAAAGGTTATGTGAAGGATTGAAAATATTTCGTGATTTGTAATCATTTCTAATAAAAAAATATTATAAAGAGTCCAAAAGAATTTTGGGACAACGATAATATTTGAATTTAGCATTGGATTCCTTGTAGAGTTTGAGAGAATACATACTTATTTGAAGAGACATGGGTCTATGGATCATTCTTGGTTCAATAATTTTTCCATGTATGAGAATTAAAAAACTTCTTACAACATAACTAAAACTTGATCATGTATTACATTCCTTATAAAAAAAGCTCTAGGGTCCATTATTCGAATCAAATATAAAAAAAAAATATTTAACTCTTCAAATTTAGTCCTAAAATGTTTTCATCATAATAGGTTAAGGATTAGCAAGTATGAGCATAGGGATAGAACAAGAAACAACAATATATTGTATTGAATGTATGGGTGTACAATGTGGTAGAAAGTTATCATAGTTTTGGCAGCTATGGTCCTATGAGGTCCCCCATTTGTGGCCTCACCAATTGGGGTTGGTTAAGCCCTAGGTGAAAGTATGAGAATAGGGATAGAACAAGAAATAATAATTATTTCAATGAATGTATGGAAGTACAATGTAGTAGAAAGTTGGAATATTTTTGGCATCTATGGTCTTATGAGGTCGCCCATTTGTGGCTTCGCCAATTGGAGTTGGTTAAATCCTAGGAGCATTGATCAATATAAAAAACACTTTCTTTCATTGTAATTGATACATGATCAATGGAGAAGAGGGGATATCATAAGTGTATGTGATGGAAATTTTACAAGCTAATAAAACATAATACAACTTGTGAGTGTGATCATAGTTTGATCAACCACATCATCTACGTAAAGTTGTGAGTAGTGGAGATCTCAAGTTCAAAACTCCTCTTGCAGCTAATTTGGATTATCATGTTGACCATAATTATTAGCAATTATTTGGTAGTACTTATCAATTTGTATTTTTTGGGCAATGTAGAAATGTCATGTATTGATCTTTATTTTTTGGTACTTTTGAGGCTACATGTACTTATTCGTTTTGTACAAATATGATAGAAAAGTGTATTTATGCAATTATCTAGTTAGAGTTTTGATAAACTAGTAAAATCCATTTATTAATATAATTAGTCGAGCATTGCAATCAATGCGTAAATAGTATAGAAATTTTGCACATTCTTCAATTGAGGCAAGTGGCACAATTAGGTGAATTACCACCAAAATGTGATATTTTTGTACATATTTTAAAACAACTATAATTATATCATATAAACTCAATTGTCCTTATGTTTAACAGTTATTCTTAAACATTGCCTAGTTTGATGGTCAAAGGTGAATTTTGGCCAGTAAAAATAGAACTATTTACAAGTTTTTTGGTGTGGATGAAGTGTAAATTTTTATCAACTCTTTGAATATTGAACGGGGTGATATTTAGGTAGATTATTTTGAACCATTGAAAAAAGTGCTAGATCTCTTCACTTTTGTATATCTTTTATTAGCATTTTAAAGCTTCTTAGATATGATCTTTCCTTCTAGGATGATAAAGAAGATTCTAAGCTTTTGCGTGTTGATAAGCCACAATTATGAGGTTTAGAATCATTCATTATTTTTTCTTTAAATACTATGGGACTATTATGAATTACATGTGGGACTAAAGAGTCTCATTTTCCTAAATAGAACATAAATTAAATTTGGGAGGATCAAGTTGTAGACACCCCAAAATTGGTTAACCATCATATACATAATTAAATAAATATTTAATTAATTATTTTGCATAATTCACCATCTTTTCAATTTGTTGTAATTAATTAAATAGTCTTCTATTTAATTAATTATTGTTCATCCTTGTAATTAATTAAATTTGATTAATTATGTTTTCCCTTTATTTGAAGGTTGATTAATTCAACTCAATCATAGCCCCCACACAATAATTCTTATAACCTTGATTAATTAATTATTTAACCCCTTCACTACACCTCATTAGCATTTCCCCAATTTAATATTCCCTCAAATCCTCAAATGTGTCACCATGTGACAAGTGTTTGTCCTCTTCAATGCTCACACATGTGTGCATGCATAGGTCTCCATCACCCCCAACTCATCATTTGACTTGATCCATCATTGGTTCCTCACACGTGTGGTCACACCTATCCCTCTTCACCATGATACATGTCACTATCCTACCTTCTCCTTTTGACACTTGTCACAAGGATAATTATCCAATCCTCTCACTCAATATCAACCCTCCATCTCGCATTGCATCTTAGCCCTCCATTTTCCCCATCAAAAATCTATAAATTGAATCCCTCACTCCCATTTCTAACAATCCACTTGCAATTAATCTTGTGTTGCTCATTTTTCATCCAAAATATCATCAATATATTGTTATTATGTTAGTTTAAATAGAGCATTCCACATTTAGAATCAACCACTATCAAGAAATAATTTATAAGCACATCAAGTGGACATAGGTGCACTCCATTTCCACTCAATTAGAGGATCAAGGTGATTTAAGGTACAAGATTTAATTTGTATTGCTTTATCATTTTTTTTATTCCTTATTTCATCCTCTTGTCTTCACAAATAATAGGTGTTTTTTTATTTTCAATACTATCTAGTCTTCATTTTCATCTTAAGTCATATAAAATTCCTAAGGCTATGTTGGATGTATTGAAGTAATTGTCTAGGTAAGTTGGTAAGATAAATCTTTTAAAATTGTCACATTCCATATGCTTTTAAACCTTTGATGTTAGGCAATGTTGATTATTAATTAACTTGTGTGAAGGATCATAAGTTTTAGTTGAAGTGTGGAAAAGAGTACTAGAAGGATACAAGATTGTCTTAAGGGATTGAAGACCCCAAATGTAATTATCTCCATTTTTTTCTCTATGAGGGAATTTTGATGAAAAAGGGATCCTAGATGTAATGCATAGATCACTAACATCAATCCTTTTTCATATAACATTAGGATATAGATCGACAAGGGAATTAGATTGACTTCCAACCTAAAAGGTAAGTCAATTAGCCTCGAATCTAATAATTTAATGTCTTGGAAATTGATTGAATTTGATTTTCATTATTGACTTAATGAAACTATGTGACCTAATCTAAAAAATGCAACTTTTTTGTAACAAAGAAACTACAAAACCAAATTTTAATAGATCTGGAAATAGCAGAGTTTTGTGCACCTGTCATACAAATCTAAGCTTTATTTTCTAGACAAGAGCTCCTAGGGCTCTTATGTCCAGAGAGATGAAACTGCAATCTTATTTCACAGTCCTCAAGTCCCCAGTCTAAGGCTTCTTCCTTTCAAGTCTCACTCTCAAGTCTTCATCAATTGTCAAGATAATTGAGTTTTCGTATTTTGTCAAGTTGTAGGGTTTCAATGCAACAATGATAGAGAGGTCTTCAATCTTCCTCCAATCTTCTTTAGATATGGAACTTGCACATTCAAAGAGAGAGGAAGGGTTGTGTCATATAGGGGCTTTCCTCAGTCAAATCCCTTATTGGTGTTTCCACCTCCACAATAGTGAAGTTGATGAAAGAGAGCTTATCCTTTTGAGGGATAGAGGCTAAATGAAAAATGAATGATGAATCAACAATTTGATGCAACTCACCACTTAGATCTAATTCCTTGAAGGACTAAATTCATGCACATCTCCTCAAGGCTTGATAGCAATTTGGCTTGGCTTGCTTTGAAGACCTACAAGGTTTGGTCCTGACAAATAAAATGTATGCATAAACATGAAAAAACTCACATAAAACTTGAAATTATGCTTTGACAATGAAGCTTTGCAATGATCTTGCACTTGAATTGATAATAATTTCTTGATAATTCTTTTCTTGTCAATTCTCCTTCATAGTTTTCAAATGGTAAAATGACTAGGTATTTATATGAAATAATCTAATTTCCTGCAAATTAAATTCCAAAATAGGGGGACAAAGTTGCCTAGGGCACCCTTGTCCCGACCCTATTTTGTGGGGTGTAAAGTGTCAAGAGAAAAATATTAAATGTCTACTTCGATTTTGTACATTTGATTTCTTGATAAATGATTAAAATGGGCCACAAAATGCATAATTTAGGAAATTAGGTGTAAAATTAGGTCCAATCACTTAGGGGGAGAAAAACATAGTGTGAAATTGTCAAGGCTAACAATTTATGATGCTACAGAGGGTCATTATGAGGAGGAAGAAAAGATGACCATTTGTTGGATTGTGCTTCTATTTGTTAAATAATTAATGAATCTCAATGATTTGGGTGCATTTGGTTTAATATAGAAAACCCATTTATGTAAGGAAAAGGTGAAGCTAAATTTCAAGGTCAAACTAGGAAAGAAATACATACAAGGGAAAAACTACTTGGAGACCAATGGTAACAAGAACAAGTGAGTATTTTTAAAATGGTGTTCACAAAACTAAGGAGAAGTGCAAGAATGTTCCTCTCAGTTTGAAATAAATTAGGTTAAGTTAGTCAACAAATTAAAAATTAACATAGTCTACTCCACTTATCTTGAAGACTTGCCAACTGCAAGATACCTATAAGACCCAAATTTTTCAAAAAAAATTGAAATAGGGTTGAAAGATAATTGAATATATATAATAAAAATTGAATTCCTTTTAGTGATCCAGAAAAACAAGAGGTTGATGTCAACATAAGGAATAGTCATTTGTGATGGTTATGGAACTAGCCAAAAGAGTCATACAAGACTATGGCTAAAACTATCACTATGTAGTAGGTTCTTAGGATAAGTTTGACTACATTAAAAACCACTCCAAATCTATAGGCTCCATGAGATAAAGAGAATTTTAATTGTTTGAAATATAGGTTTTCAATCTCTAAAGATTATTGGAATTATCTTTGAAGTATTTGTGTACTTTTTATTAAATAAAACTCCCAAAGGGGTATTGTAATGGGGTTGATTGTGTTTGGTTGAGTATGAATTGTGTTGCTACAACTTATTGATTCTTAGAAGAGTTGAAGTGCAATTTTGAAGGATTGAGAGCAAGTGTATAAATATTGTATATGGGTTTGTACATGTTACGTGTGTAATGAATGTCCATGAAGGCCTCTAGAAGGAAATAATATTTAATATCTCAAAGAGATAGTGGCATGAGGAGTTCACTCAATCTTCTATCTTTTTCTCCCTATTTTGGTTTCTCTAGGTGCCCATGTGCATGGATATGGGACCAAAAAACTTTTTAAGACAAAACACACTCACACTCCTAAATCCTAACAAGGTGTACACATTAAATGTTGAATTACAACACTAATTTTTGGTAGTTTTGACTTTTTTATGTTGTATATAATGCACTCTCATTAAAACACTACACACTATAATTTAAATTATGAGAAACCCTACCCATTAGGCTTGGATTTACAAGATTGGGGGTTGGACCTACATATTTGGCTCCCAAATCTATGTTTTGCACATAAAATAGCATGTTTGAATTTCCTCAATAAATTTTCATGTTTTAGAATCAAATTCCATGAAACCACCATCAAAATGTCAATTTACTTCTTATATTTCTAACCATGTGATTTTTCCTATAGTTTGAATAAATTATAGTATTTATTTTTATTTACTTTAAGTGATTTTTTTTCAACTATAAATGCATTATTTATTTTATATTTTTAACTATCCAAAAAAATTTAAAATATAATATTATTCTTTACTTCATTCTATAGGCATTGAAAATTTTGTATTTTTAATTAATTTTGTCAATAATTAATTTCAAGATGCACTCACTTTGAAAGATCACATAAAAAAATAAAATTATAAAAACATATATCTTGTACTACATGCTCTTAACTATCTTTCCACCAATTGGTTTATAAAATATAATGAAACAAAAAAAATTGGGGGTGGTTGAGGCAAAGGAGGGGCACACACTCAACACTATATTACATTTTAGTGATAAAAATAGGATCATCTTTGTGTGTTCTCAATTTTTAACCCTCTTAATCTTAACCATTTAAAAAAAAAATAGTTTAAAAACTAGATTCAAAATGGTAAAATTCTTGTTCTTATCATGTATTTAAACTATGATTGTAAGCATTTCAATTTACTCATATTGAATTTTAAGTTTTGTTGATTTAAAGAAAAAGCTTATCATTTATGACCCCCTATTAGCCCCTCCTTTCCATACTTAACTAAGTCAAAATTGTTGTACATTCAATTTTATGTGTTCTCTCTTGTTTTGATATGTATTGTTTTCTTGTTGTTTAAGTGCACTTGACATTATAAATTTAAATGGCATGGTCTAGTCTTTCTTTCATTTGCATGAAGAGAAACAACTTACTCAATGAAATCATTCTATAAATTAGTAAGATTTATATTGGTGAACTAAACAATAGAATATTCATAATACTTGCAAATCACCCATCATGTCAAGTTGTGACATTTAAGGAGTTCTATAAGAAAATGATCTTATGTGATAGGTCAAGAAACTCTATACGTAAAAAAAAAACACAATTAGAAGGATATAATAATTTTTCAATTCATACTTCTCATGTTTATCATGCTCAAACCGTTAGAGTAATCATGCATTAGCTAATAATTAATTAACCTTTAATTAATTATTAGTCTAATTTATTATCATGCACTTAAGCTAAACTTAGGAGTGCTTTTATGCTTTTAGGGTTTTGCTACTATATATCACTCAAACCTCATTGTAATTAACTCTCGAGCTTTCATATTTTTTTTATAGTCTCTTGATTTTGTAGCTTTTTCTTGTTGAGGAATATTGCATATATTGTTTGCAGATCTCTTACGTGGAAGGTGTCTTTGTTTGTTATTTGATCATATGGCTCGTGGTTTTGTGGCTTTTCACAATTCTAACATGGTATCAGAGCCAAGATTCAATGAACCCCTTCTCGATTTATGAGGTTTTTTCTTCAACAAGGGTTACAGGCTTCATATTCGAATCCCCTTTGTTTTTTTTGTAAATTTTTGGAGGTGGATGAATTTTGGGGCATCTGAGATCAAAACAAAGTCTTCCATTGGATTCAAAATTGTCAAGAAAGTCATATTTGGCTTTTGTTTGGCCTGATTTGGATTCTTGAGGTCAGATATGTGAGGGTTTCAAGCAATTGCTTTTTTTCCAAATCCAGAGTGTAGCTACATTTTTGGTGCATTTTGGCATGAAAAGGACCTCGTCGTTGGATTCGAGAGGCTGACTCCATGAATTTTGATATATAATTTGACCTATTTTAGTGTTAGGAGCCTTTGAGGAAAAATTTCTTATGCAAGGGCTCGTATGGCCCCTATACAGATTCTTCCACATAATCCAAGAAAAAAAGAGGTCAAAAATAAATCTTTGGGTCAGTTTTCTTAATTTCTTAATTTTAGAAATTTAAAAAATAAATAAATCAAAAACAATTTGAAAAGGAAAGTTGATGTGAAAAGGGGTGGCGACTTTAATTTCATAAGGGCGCATTTAGTTGGTACCCAGAGGGTACTGTGCATGTAGACCTTGCGAGCCCCACTAGCGGCATTAAAAGCCACTGGCCACCCTTCAAAACCTGGTAGCCTTTTGCTATTTCTGGTGGGTTTTCACTTTCCAACAGGCGTTCACTTTCCAATGCCATCTGTTTCTTTTTTCTAATGATATTTTGCCAACCGACAAAGCCTTTTTCTAGCACGCAACATTTTTTTGGTTGAAATTTTTTTCGACAACCCCACAACGATAATTTTTTTCCAGAATATTCTTTCTTCAGAGCATATTCTAAGGCCGATTTTTTTACAGGGAGGTCAATTTTTTTTCCGATAACCAAGGGAATATTCTTGCAAATATTCCTACTGATGTCAGCATGACATCATACGTACAGATGCTAACATTAGCATGATGTCATCCATATGGCCTAGGGCAAGGGCCCCAAGTCCCTTCTTTTTATCCTCAAGGAGTGGGTTTTTTCTTTTGGCCATAACTTGGGCATACAATGTCATTTTTTGGCAAACAAGATATCGTTGGAAAGTTGGTTTTACTAACTTTCTCGTGGTGTGGGTCTCATCACTTGATTTTGTTGTTGTGCATTCTACAACCTATTGAAGTTAGAGGTGTTGTTTTCAGTCCCGAGCTCATAACTTTTGACTATTTTCTCTATTTTTCACGATTCCAACAACATTGGAACCATCTTTCAAAACTCTTCAGTTCTATCCATGCATTTTTTCTATATTGTTCTCTAGATACATTTTATTCAAATTTTTTTGTTTTTCCACTCTAGTGAATTACTTGGATGTCTTAGCTCTTGGAATCTTGTTCTTTGCATGGGATGACTCTTTTTTGTTGTTCTTCAAGAATTTCAAGTATTCTATCCTATTTGGGCATTGTAGACATTATTTTCATGCACATTCTCTTTTGTAGATGCATTGAGATAAAGTGTCATTCTGGTGTATACTTTTTTGGGGATTTTGCACGTCCTGTTCTCTCTTTTGTATTTGTACTATGATATAAAGTGCTTAGGGGGGATAATGTTTTCCTTTGGTTTTCCAT
>VDFB02265848.1:0-28721 GCA_007258455.2 Sequoia sempervirens
CCATCAAACAAATTATGGCTAGGAAGCATTATCCTTGGGATAGAATCATAAGAAACAACTTAGATTCCCAATTCATAAGTGTGAGACCAATAGATTTACAATGACTTCATATCTTGTATACAAGTTGGCAAGAAAAAATAAGTATAAAGGTCTTTGTTGCAAAGGGATTGTAGGGAAGGATGGGATATGGGGACATATAACCACAATTGCAACATAGAACAACTAATTATAGGAGAGAAAATGATTAACTTTTCATGTACATTCCTAGGTTGTTGCAGGATGCTATCCATGTCAAAGTCTTTGTTGATGCAATGGATTTTATTAAGCAATATGGGAAATGGTTTATTCAGTTCCAAAGATTCACATACATTCAAATACAAGGTTCTCCTATTGTCCCAATCAAACTACCTTGGTACCCAACTAACAAACTTCTATTATTGGAGATGAACAAGCAAATGATAGCATTTTTGGAAATTCTACAAAAGGGTCTGCATAAGAATGGGCTAGGGGAAGAATTCCCACTAAGAATTGGAACTCTAGAAGCTTTCCCATCTATCCAAAGTGCTCAATACTTAGAGAAAGAGATGGCCCAATTTGAATTATACTCTCATACCAACAAGGATAACTTTGATCCCTATGGCAAGGCCTAAAAGCAAGCCAATAGAGGATCTAGACATAAAGACCACATAGAGGACTATTGGGCCAAATGCAGAGATGAATTTGATGTCATCAGGAGAATATTTTCTTGGTTACCACTCAAATTAATAAGACTCTACAAAGTGGTTGAGATACCAGATCAAGTGCAAGATGATGAAGTTAACCTAGTCCAGGAACATGACTATGAGCCTTTCAGGAATAAACCCTTGCCTCAAATAAAATGGTTAGAGGAAGAAGTAACAGATCTAGATCAAGTGACTGAACCAGTAAAGAGGTATTCAAGACACTAGGTTAAGCATCAACTACAAAAGCTGGAAGCTGAGGGCACCAAATTCACTTATGATTTGATGGGGGATATGGAATCCAAATCTGAGGAGGAAGAAGTTGAAAAGGATGTTACTTTTGAGCCTCATGATGAATAAGGACATGAAGAAGATAGACCTGTGTCAATAAAAAGAAAAATGAGGAGCCAGAAACAAGCTAAACAAGGTGAAAAACCATCTCCAAACAAAGAAGATGAGACCTCACAGCCAGTAAGAAAGAGAAAGTTGGTCACTAAGGGCCAAAAATTTTCCAAGCCTAGGAAAGGCATCTCTTCCACTGATTCTCCCTCCTCAGTTAAGGTTATTGACTTAGAAAGATTAGGGGAAAAGCCCCAAGTGTATGTTAGGAGAAATTATCCTAAGCATAAAACATCCCCTATAGCTGAGACAAAGACTATAGAGAAAGAGGTGCCAATTGAAGAGGCACCTAAAAATGATAATGCCATGAGAGAAACTATAGGAAATAATTATCCCCTTCCTTCTCCTCCTCAAAACGTTCATATTTCAGAAGAAGCAATACATGAGGAGGGAAACATATCAAATGATCCTGGGGGGCATGAATCTAAAGATAAGGAGGTTTATACTCCTAAAAGTGGAGAATAGAGACAGTTTGTGTAGAAATTAGGCAATCAACCTCTGGAGCCCAAAGAAAAAACATAGAGTCAGAGGTAATTCAAGATAACCATCTAAATCCCTAGAAAAGGAAGTGTTGAGTGAGCGAGAAGATCAACCAGAAATGGAGAAAAATGTTGAGGAAAATGTTGTTAATAGTCTAAATAAAGAGATAGAAACTGAACCCGTTGTCCCAGATTGGATAAAAGAAAAGCTAAAAAAAATCCAATAATAGTCCAAGAAGAGACTCCTAGCTAGGAAATTTTTTTGGAACAATGGGGACAGCCCAAGTAGAGGAAAAGACCTAGGATAGTTTCAAATTTTTCAAAATATGAGTTTAATAACGGAGTCATTCATGTAGTTGTTCTTGCAAAAGATAAGTTCAAGGATGAGGTGACACCCATTGATTACAAGGTACAAACCATTAATCTAGGTCCAACTACCAAGGAACAAGAGAAGGAAGAATTCCAAGAATCCTCTCAGGCCATTTTGAGAAGACTAGATAAAGAAACTGAAGAAAAGGAGAAATTGCAGAAGCAACTTAGTGATGTATTAAATATGTCCAACATTTAGTGAGGCCTCTACAAATGCTAGTAGTGACAACACCATTCCTGAAGGATTGTTACCAAAGAAAGCATTTTCAGAAATTGAGAGATTGAAGTCCTCTATTCATAGCACTCAAGGGTGGTTACATGATGTCAGTAGTAGGGGAGATGAATCAATTGATCAAATCTTCAATATCCATGGTAAGGTTGTTGATTTTCTAGAGGACACTTCCCAGTTTGCTTCAGATTGCAATAAGATTGATGAATCAACTATTGGAGAGTTGAAGAAAATCTTACAGGTGCCTAAAGGATGAATTGGCCAAGATTAAAAATTTTACTTCAGATGAAATTGGTAAGGTTAAGGATTGGATAGAAGTTTTGAATTATAGAAAAGAGCTCCTCTCTAAGGCCTTAAAGAAGATAATGGAGCTACAAGGAAAAATGAAGGATATATATGATAGTTGTATTAGTTTTCTAGAAATAATGACTTGGAGAAGGAAGTTTGGTCAAAATAACATTAACATCAATAGATTACAGGCATGGTGGCATAAAATTTATGCCCCTTATAACAGTGCTCCTATTACCAAAGACAATTTGGAAGATGCAACTATATATATATCTAAAAATTGGATAAATATCATGAGTTACACATTGAATGGAATAAAATGATGCCCTGGTATTTAGAAGAATACAAAACCTATAAGACAAGAGTTAAATTTATTCCAGTTCCTGATCTAGCAGTCATGTGGGAGATATTGGAAGAGGTCAAAGAATTATCTAGTAAATTAGAGGCCAATAAAGAAGGAGAAAATAGACAATAGGTAGCCACCTAGAACAATGTGCTATTCATGTGACTTTTAGCCAGGAGGGACAAACTAGGAGTCTGTGCTAGCTAGATAATGCTTCCAGAAGAGTCTAGATCGACCTAGATTTTGTTTTATGATAATTAAATGTAATTTTATTTTATAAAAACACTCTATGTCAACTTGTTTGGCCAACCTACTTTTTGTAACCCTAATTTTGGGCTGACCTAATGTAACTTCTCTATAAATTGAGGCCCCAACTTCATTTGAACAAGGTTAGACATAGTTGGAATAGGTAGAATTGAGCAAGGAGTTAATATTTTTTAAGAACAAGTGTTGAAACATTGTCAATACTTGAATTGTTGTAAACTTGGGTGATTCAATATAAGACATTGTTTTTTGGTGCTCTTTCTTATGTTATTCACTTTTCATGGTTCTTTTTTTTCTAGATCTTTGAGAAATTGCTTTAAAGTTGTGGTTGCATGTTATATTTTAGATTTATATGTGATGTAAATGTGTTAATGGTTTAAGATTTGAGGTGTTTGAGAAATCTTTGTTCCATACTTTTAGAAGCTTGTTGATTGTTGTGTAAAGTTAGCCTGGGCCTAAAATTTGTGTGTTGAGATCAATTATGGGTATTTATTCATTTCAATTATAAAATAAGGTTGATTTGTGTGAATGCTCCATGATTTGAAAATATTTATTTCCTTAGAAGATTGCACTATTTCTGTGAGATTGCAGGTTTAATCTGGGTTAAGCAGGAATTAGTTTTGAAGGATTGGTTCACTTTGAGTGTTTGATTGTTTACACAATTGGTCTGAGGTTTAGTTTAGAAATCTCTCTAAACCCTTTATCTTTTGTTGTTTCTTTTAAAAATCTAAGTTAGCTTTAGGATTGAAAACATCAACATATTGGTTTGAAGTTTCCAACATTTGTTTTGTAAGGCCCCTTGTGATTACCAACATTTTAACATTTATCATTGAGTTGTTTTTGCATTGCTAAGACCTGACATTAGAGACCTTGGGGCTATCTCTTGAGGCTTGCTGATAGATATTTACCTTTCAAGAGAGATAGGATATCATATTTTGTCTGAGTTGTTGGTGTGCAAAAAACACCATCTATAGATTGGCGCTAGAAAGAGGTCCTCAATAAGCAAGCTAGAGTGTTTTCTATCTGCAATTTCTCCTCAAAGGTTTCAAAGAAGAACCATATCTACACCAGTGGAGGAAGATTTCTAGGAATTACAAGCCCCTACTAGGTCAAGAAGGACTAGAATAAGGGAAGAAAACTCCACCATTTCCATCCTCTCAATCATCCTCACCCTCTTCCAGTCCATCCTCGTCAGATTCTAAAGTCATTCCCATTCAATAGCCCCAGCCAGCTATTAATCAACCACTACCACCTCCACCACCACCTGTGGCTTTCTTGGCAAACAAACCTTCACCCCTATCTTCTAACAACTACAATGCTAGGCCAAAGAATCTTGAACATTTCTGCTCCAAGTTTCATGTCAATGGCCTTAATAAGACAGCTGAAGAACACATTAGGATTTTATAGACCTACCTCAGGAATAGGGGAATTAATCATGAAGATGTTGCATGTATACTCTTCCCATATTCCATAGGAGAAGATGAATTTTACTAGTATAATCATTTGCTTGTTGGGTCCATCCACAATTGGACTGAACTTGAGAATGCATTTCTGTAGAAGTTTAAAATTCCTATTAGTGCTAACGAGTTGTATTTATAGTTCACTAAGGTTAAGAGGGAAGTTAGTGAGCCAATAGGGTCATTCAACAATAGATTCCATTGTGCATACACTAGGTTATAGGCCCCCTATGTTGTGGATAATGCTACTTCCCTAGGGGTTTACTATGAAGCCCTTGATAGCCTTACAACCACCTTCTTGAAATGGAGACCTAACCCTCCTAACACTTTTCTTGATGCTTATATGGAGGCTATCAAAGTTATTACAAAATTGAGGAAAAATTTGTGAGGACCTTTGCCATAATTGGGGCTAGTTTCTCATCCTAGAAAAATTCAAGCACTTAATCAAGCTTTGACCAATCATACACCCATGATGAATCTAGTACCTCAACTGCCTCTGGTCCCACATCTAGGTCCTCTTATGAATCAGGCCCCACCTATGCCTAGTTATCATCAAAATGTTAATTAGATCCTCAATCCACAATAGTAGTCTAATTTCCCCACTTATCTATAGAATTCTGAGGTATTGAATCAGTCACTCAACTCAGGGACACCACCAGGATATTCTCAGAACAATGCAGGATTTGCATCTTATAGTAATCCTAGCAAAGAGAGGCTAGATGAGCTGATAGAACAAGTCAAGAAGCTAAATATGGAAGTAACTTATTTGAGGAACCAAAACAGTCAACTTTAGACTACCCAAAGAAATATGCAAACCAACTACAATAGGGAAAATAGGGATTTTGCACAAGGGTATGGACAAAACTTTGATAGAGGGCAGTCATCTACACAAAAAATTGATAGAGGACAGTCAAGTGGACAAGGATTTCATAGAAGAAAAACACCTAGGAAAAACAAAACATGGAATACAAGGCCAAATAATGGAGGTGTTCCTACCCCATTAGACCAACCAGATAATCAAGAAAAATATTCAAGTGATGTATATTTAGCTGAGGCAGCTTTTTCAGGGTGGTGCAAACTCCACAAGACAAATCAACATTCTAAACTAGATTGCCCTAAGTTCTAGAATATTGCATCCATTTTTCAGTACGAAGTTGAGAATAATTCCAAAAATCAAGAATTGGTACCATTTGGTCCTTATGATTCTCCAGTGTTGGTGTTGAATCATGCTCCTTTCCCACAAGGTGAAGAGAATGGACTAGAGCAAGAATCAAGTGAACCAGATGAGAAGGTGGAACAAGTATGCAATGAAGATGAGATTTCACGATTGTTCAATGAAGGTACTAAGAATGATAATGGTCCTTTGGATGAGGAAGAAATCGACAATGAGGAGTTCCAAATGTTCCAACAACACACCAAAAAATATGATTTAAGGAATAGGCAAGTTGGTAATCCATTCACTACATCAATTCCTCCAAATAACTTCACTACCCACTTGACCCACATGCCAATAACAATCCATCCTATCCTCATGTGCCAACAGTATTTTTCAAAAGGAGGACAATTTGATTCCTCTAAGGGAAATAACATCGATGAAGGCAAGGATAAGTTGGTAGATTATCCTAAAGACACCCATGCTGACATGAGTACAAAACAATTGGGTGAATATGTAGCTGAGGAGCTCAAAAGATTGAAGGTAAGTTTTTCTACTTTTGAATTGTTAAGGGTTCTTGCTATTAGAAATGCAGTCTTAGGAACTTTTAAAACCCATGTGGTCCCTCAAGATAGGATAGTTAATGAAGTAGTTGGGAGGACCCCTAGCTCACAAACACCAAAATATCAAAGTCAAGGGCAATCTAAAGATAAAGGAAAAGAAAAGGATAGGGGTCAAGTTGCACAAGTTGATACTCCTATAAGTTTATTTCAAGGAAAGACTGAAACTCCTCCTTTTCTAATTTTTGTTCACCTCTTTGGGAAAAACTTGCATAACTGCCTTTTAGACTCAAGATCCTCCACAAACGTCATGCCTTTTTTTGTCTATAGATCCCTAGGTATTACTCCTGAAGCTTCTCAATGAAAGGTCACTCAATTGGATAAGACAAAGGTGAATGTGGTAGGACAACTTAATATTATTCCCATGCAAATTGCATCAGACCCTAGGATTCAACAAATCATCATCATTCAAGTGGCAGATATTCCTGATACATATGGTTTGATCCTAGGTAGGGATTTCACTAAGGCACTAAATGGATATGTGTCAACCAACCATTCTCACATGTGGCTTCCCTAGAAAGGAGTGCCAAACTAGATCAGGATTGAGAGGAAATCGAGAATGAAGTATGTGATCACTAAATATCAAAATACTTCAAATGAGATATTGGTATTAGAAGTTAGTTTAGGGAATTATGTATTGGCCTCCTCTCCTCTAGAACCAAGCACAAATGAAATATTCATGCTGCAAAATTTACCCAAGGAGCTCACTTCAGAATCTAGCTACATTGGAGCATTAGTAGAATCAATAGAAGAAGAGGATGATCAAGAAGATGGCCAACTCAACCTATTGGATAGCTTTCAAGAGTTTATTCAAAAGTGCATAGAAGACCAAATCCAACTAGGTAGAGACATGAATTTCAAAGAATTACTTCTTCCAAATTGGTGCAGGGTCCATAATGCCTCTCACTCAAACTTAGAATGATGCCTTTTCCAAATAGTAGTGGAGAAAATACAAAGTTGCATCAATCCACCTCTAGCTATCAAGATAAGTGTACAAAGTATTAAAGATGATCCTAAAGGTAAAAGGCCAATGCTTCTAGAAGAACCTTCGAGTAGCATCAAAGCTAATGAGGATAGAATGAAAGGATCAAGGACAGTTGGTTGTTAGACACTCAGATTTGATGGATCCAAGTCTAAACAAGGTGCTAGAGTTGGATTTGAGTTGATTAGTCCTAGAGGTAAAACCTTTTTTGTTGCTCACAAACTTCAATTCCATTGCACTAATAATGTAGCTAAATACGAAGCCTTAATTCATGGACTGTTGATGGCATTAAGAAAGAAAGTTAAAATTATACAAGTTTTTGGAGATTCTAAGCTGGTAGTTAGGCAAGTCAGAAAGTAATTTTCATGTCATGACCAAAGGATAACTAATTACAGACATAGATTTTGGGATCTTATTGAGAGGTTTGATCCTTTTAACATTCAATTAATAACCTATAGCAAGAATCAAACAATAGATTCCCTGGCACAGGAAGCAAGCACTTTGCAACCCTTATCACTCTTTGGATTGAAGAAGTTCACTATGGAGCTCACTCCAGTACCCTTGGTGCCTGATAATGTAACCAATTTTTAGGTGTTTGAAGATGACAAGAATATTCTTGATTTCATTACAAGATCTGATGTGTTTACTTCTTAGATAATTGATGAGGTGGAACCCCAGGAAGCAGAAATGGAATTGGAAGGAGTTATCAACTTGAAATCAACACCATTCCAAGAGGGATGGTACAATTAGAAAGATTTTTTGATCTGGACAAAATAAAGGATCAAGAATAACAAAGAAAAAAGGAGTCCATTAGCAACTAGTGTGATAAATATAATATGGGGACTCTAGACAATGTTAAGAATGTTTTTATCAAGAAGGTGTGTACTCCAAAAGAAAAGAGGGCAATAATTGATGAACTTCATGCATATCAATACGTCATAGCCTAGAGTTATGAAGATCTAAAAACATATGATACTTTGATTATTACACACACTATTCCTCTTAAGCCAGGTGCCAAGCCATTTAGGAAAAGACAAAGACCAATTAATGCCTTGTTGGAACCAATTATCTAGAAAGAAGTACATAAGTTATTGTCTACTCACATCATATTTCTAGTTAGGCACTCTACTTGGGTCGCTAATTTGGTTTTGTTGGCCTTGTCGTTGCACCAAAAGGTTGACTTGTCAATGTCTGATATAGTTAAGATCCACAGGAGGTGGTTAGACCATGTCACAAACCCAAGCATAGTGTTGCAAGGAAGACCAAGGGACACGCCATCTTGCAACAATCTCCCCCTAGCACAAATGAGGGGTTTGAACTTGTGACCAGCTCTGATACCAATTGTTGGCCTCGCCATTGCACCAAAAGGTTGACCTGTCAATGCCTAATACAAGTGTCAGTTAAGATCCACATGAGGCAGTTAGACCATGTCACAAACCCAAGCACTGTGCTACAAGGAAGACCAAGGGACACACCATCTTGCAACAGGTTCTAGTAAGGAAGAAAAATGGAGAAATCAAACTTTGTGTTCATGACTTCAGGAATCTTAACAGGGCTTTAGAAAAGGACAACTACCTTGTCCCATCATTGGATGAGGTGTTAAAAATCATTAATGGATCCTAGATGATGTCCTTTCTAGATGGATACTCAGGGTATAATCAGGTCATGGTGCAATATGAGGATAGACACAAGACTTCCTTCACCACAAAATGGGGTACCTTTACTTATAGGAAAATGCATTTCAGGTTAATCAATGTAGGGGAAACTTTTCAGAGGGCTATGGACATTTCCTTCAAGAATATCATTAGTAAGTGCATCATTATCTATATGGATGATTTAACGGTTTTCTTCAAGAAACGAGGTGATCATATTGTAGATTTGTGCAAAGTATTTCAAAGGTGTAGAGAATTTGGTATTTCACTTAATCCTAAGAAGTGCATCTTTAGAGTTACTGAGGGGAAGTTGTTAGGACATGTTATCTCAGAAGAAGGAATATCTATTGATCCAAAATGAATAGAAGCTATACTAAAGATCCAACCTCCAGCCAATAAAAAGGAGATGAAATCCTTCTTTGGGAAAATCAACTTTGTCAGAAAGTTTATTACTGGATTTACAGAAATAGTTAAACCCCTGAATGCTATGTTGAAGCAAGATGCAAAAGTTGAATGGAGTGCTGAAGAAAAAGAGGCTTTTGCAAAAATTAAGAGGGAAATAGTTGATTCCCCAGTATTGGTGAGTCCGGATTATTCCAAGCCTTTCTATATAAATTCATTTGCATCTGATCATTCTTGTGTTGGTATGCTAACTCAGAAATAGGATCAAGGGAATGAGCACCCTATAGCTCTCATGAGTGCTCCATTAAAAGGTGTAGAATTGAGATATCCCAGTGTGGAAAAATAGGCTTATGCTCTAGTCAAAGGTGTGAATAAATTTAGGAACTACATCTTGAGAAATAAGGTTTTTGCAATAGTGCCAGATCCTGCAGTCAATCTCCTCCTGATGCAAAATGAATTGGAGGAATGGAGGGAAAAATGGGTTACCATGATGTAGGAGTATGACATCAAAATACAACCCATGAAGCTTGTGAGGGGGAAATTATTGACTAAGACTATGGCTGAAATTGGTCCTGATCTCACAGCCCAACAATGCCACCTTCAAGATGTCTCTCTAGATGAATGGTATGATGACATTTTCTATTATTTGTTGAATTAAAAGTGTCTTGACCATCTTGACACTGTACAATGGATAATGTTGCATTTGAAGAGTGACATCTATATGTTTAAAGGATCTATCTTATATAAGAGGAATCATGAAGGAATTTACCTTCGTTGTCTTGGAACATAAGAGGTTGCATGGGTGATGATAGAATTCCATGATAAGTATGGCACTGGCCATGGTTTTGGACTAGCTACTGCAAATCAGATCTTAAGGGTAGGGAATTATTGGCCCACTTTTTTTAAGGAGGCACACAATCATGTGAGAACCTGCCATGTGTGTCAAATTGCAACTACCAAGGAGAAGCATTCAACTCTTCCACTCTAGCTGGTAATTGGGTAAAACCATTTGTGCAGTGGGGATTGTACTTTATTGGTCCAATTAACCCACCCTCCTTTGTAGGCCATAGGTACATTCTTACTATAACTAATTATTTTACTAGGTGGATTGAAGCTCTTGCTTGTAAGAAGTATACTTCTAAAGTAGTGATCAATTTTCTAAAATTAGGTATTATTAATCATTTTGGTTTCCCTAATGCTTTAGTCTGCAATAATGGTCCTACATTTTCTTTGTTAAAGTTTTCTAGATGGGATTTTGATCATGGTATCATCATCAAGTTTTCTTCTAACTATTACCCACAAGGAAATGGTTTGGATGAGTCCACAAACAAGAATATTTTGACAGTAATCTATAATATTTTAGAGAGAAACCCCAAAGATTGGCACACCCAACTCAGATTTTCTCTCTAGAAAAATTGTACTAGACGCAATGCCTCTCTAGGAACCTCTCCTTATCATCTTGTGTATGGTCTTGAACCCGTATTCCTAATCTAGCTGAAAATCCCCACCTTGCAATTCATTAATGATTATTATGATGAAGGGGACAGATGTGAGGCTCATTTGGCTAAGCTTTTGCAACTTGAAGAGAAGAGAGATGAAGCATTAGAGAAATTTTCTAAGCACCAAGCGTCATTAAGAGATGGTTTGATTGAAAGGCCAAGGTGAAAGAATTTAGAATCTTTGATTTGGTCTTATATTGGGATACAACACATGACAAAAGGGGAGAACATGGAAAATTTTATAAGCTTTGGCTTGGCCCCTTCCAGATTTTAGAGATATTGGGAGATAATGCTTTTCATTTGAAAAATATTACTCGAGAGGATGTCCCATTTCCTATCAATGGGAAGTATTTGAAGCATTACTTCCTGGCTTGAGTTTTTTGCAACTCTTCCTTGTACATAGTTAGTTTAGGGGTTGTTTTATTTTGGTTTACTCTTTGTTTTTTTTTTCTATTTTGGTTACTTTTTCTTTTCACTTTTGGTTAGTGTAGGTTTTCTTTAGGTTAGGTTCTGGTTTTCTTTATTTTTTCCTTTTTGGTCTTAGGTTCTCTTGTTCTCTTCCTGGAGCATTGTGTTCACACATAAATCATTATGTTATTAGGGATTGTTCCAAGTATTTCTTTTACAAACTCTAATCATCCTTCCAGAATAAGTTGGTGAAAATCCTTTACTTGGTGTCACATGTGCTAAATGGTTGAAGTGGATCACTCATTGGATTAGGTTAGTTCTAGAATGTGCTTGAGTCTTATACTTACATATACATCTTAAGAATTTTGAGGTTGTTGAAAGTTCCTTGCGAAATCTGGTCAAGTGAAAAATCCTATTTCTGCTTTAGTGCCACTGTGGTTCTCAGCCCTGAGTGTGAGCTTCATTACTTATAGGGTGAAAAGGAAAGTTTAAATGATCTTAAAGAATATAAAAAAAGGAAAAGAAAAGAAAATATTGAAAATCAAAAGAAAATATTCACCTCATCAAGAGTATTTGAATATCTCTACTATGGCTATGGATGCCCAGCTGGCAGTAGAGCTATGTTTGAGAGAACCATAGTGATAACCTTGTTGGGGCTATGGATGCCTGACTAGTAGCGAGGCTCTATCCAGATTGATTTTGGAGTTATAATCTTTATGTAGCTTGATTAGACTGACCTTGGTTACCCTGCAGCAGTTAAGGGAGGGAAATGAAAACATTTGCACACACTTTGACTCTGGCATAGGAAGGAATTTCTTGTCCATGGGCTTTGAAACTCTATTTATGGTCAGCCCGATATGAGGATTGAAACCAAAGTTTTGGGTTCTTGATTCCAATTTGTCATCAAAATGCTCTGGAGTATTTCCCTAGCAAGAGTTGCCATTTGTTGTGAAATTTTCACACACACGCCCTGCCAGAGGTTGGGACCCTCTTTTGCTTGTTTGGTTTGCTTGTTTTCCCTTGGGTCTTGACCTTTTCCCCTTAAGGGATAGGTCTCTTGGTCTTGGTCTTGTTTCACCCATGGTGCTTAATGATTAATCTGCATTTGAGATGTATTTTGCAACATTATGAAATTACCTTTACTCCTTGAGGTCTTCCATACCTTGAAATTCCAACTTGCAAGGAAAATTCAGCTAAGTATGAGCAGGTTCAATAAATTTGAGATAGCTTGGATTACCCAAGCCTCATTCCGGCCGTAAAATCCAAGCTACCTCATATTTTTTGAGTCTAAGGTCTTTTTGCGTACCCCAGTCATTTAAAGGTGTCTTTTCACACATTTATTACGTTCCTTAATGGATTTCAAATTCTCAAAAGGTGAATATAAGTCACATTTGAGATATCTTGGAGGTCATTGTTTCATTGCGCTTGTTTGAGTTTGAGAAGGGTCACCTCCACCTCATGTGTTGATTGAGCTCCACAGTTGGGATTGTGTTCTTGGATCATCACTCCTAGGTTCTCGAGGGTTTCTAGTGCAACCTTCCTTCTTGTGCAACATTTCAAGGTTGGTTTTTTGTTTTCCTTTAATGATTTTGATGAATCTTGTGCTTGATTGATGATTTATTTCAAACATATGTTTCGATTGTCATGTTGGGGGGTTGTATATCATTTGGTTTCTCATTTCTCCTTCTAGGTTTTTGTTGTTTAAAGATGTAATTCAAAGGGGATTGTTGTTGAGTATATTCGAGATAGATTGAGTGATTGAGTACGTTGAAAATATTCAAGATTTTTTCCTTTACATTGCATTTGCATGATTGATAATGGATTTAGGAGTATCGCCCTATCTTAGAGTCGGCACGAAATGCTAAAATTCCCTAAACCCTAGTTTCATATTATACATTTGATGAGAGGATCAAGTAATCATTGTGAAAAAATTTGAATCTAAATCATCAAGAGTCTACATCAATTTAAATTCAAGGTAGTGAATGTTTAATCGTTTCAACATCAAAAAAACTCAACACTTAGCGAAATTGTGCATCTGAACAAAATACTCAAATTTTTTTAGGTAGCTTAGATTTTTTGAGCCTTAATCCACTTGGAAAATCTAAGCCTCCTTGGATTTTCCCAATCTTGTGCATGACTTAAATCCCAAAGTCTGAAATACTAAAGCCCTTACACTTAGTAAGAATTTGAGCTCAACTTGTATTCACTGATTCCATGCTAGCTCGGATTTATCGAATCTCAGTTCAGTCAAAGAATCCAAGTCACCTAGCAATACTCGAGCCTCATGAATCTTCAACTGTCTAATGAATGTGATGAATTGAGCCTCAACGAAGATGATTGGAATGTGATCCTAAAGCGATTAATACTTGAATGTACTTGATTGTGTTGAAAACTCCATCTCACTTCATGATTCTAAGTCAAAAGGTGCCTAGTGTACAAAGTTTGGGGAATTCAAGCTTGCTTAGATTACCCAAGCTCAAGTCTGGCTGAGGAATCTGAGCTCCCTTGGATTTTTTGACCTTTCTCCTTTAGTTTCAAATTTTCAAATGTTAATGATAAATGAGTTTTCACATGGGTTTGCATGGTATTTATTGTTGGGTATTTATCAATTTGAATGAGATTTATTTACACATCTTTATGTAATCTAATAATGAGATCTCATTGCATTACAATCCAGGGTTCATATTGCACTTAATGATGTCATTTTGCATATATTGATAAATCTTCTTGAATGAATGGCATAAATTGATAAGTAATGTTATTATCTACATTTGGGTGATTAGTGGCTTTCTTTAACAAATGCAGGCAAAATTGAGCCCCAGACAAGACATCCAAATCAAACATTGCTTTAGTATAAGAGGAGGTGAGAAGAAGAGTAGAAAGGATGATGTATAATATCAATGGAATATGGCCAAAATCCAAGATTGCTTCTACCTGGTCAAATATTGTAGACACAAACATGGGACATGTGGACTACGATGATTTCCAACAAAGGATGTATGGTAATGCAACAACTCAATTGGCTCAAATCATCACTCATACTAGTTTGGCTCAAACAGCAAGGTTCCCTCCAACACAACTTTTCCAAAAACTGGTTTCAAAATGTGCAAAGCATTATGACTCCAACACAAGGATTATAGTTGGACTAGAGGGAAGATTCATGGAAAATCTTACTGAATAATCCATTACAGAGGTATTCAGTGTTGCTTCACACCACAAGATTATTGAGGAGATAAATATTCGGGAAGAAATGAAGTTCGATGATGAATACCCCGACAGATCTTTGGAAATTATAAACAACTCTTAGATATTGAAGCCCAAACCACACTATTCTAAGTTGCCCAAACAATTGCATAAAAGTGATTTCAAGATGGACTATCATGATGTTATCACTCTCTTGGGTAGGGTAATGGGAGTAGAAGAGGCTCACATCTTCCACAAATGGATGTTGTAACCCATCACACAAATTATGGTTGGTAAGTATTATCATTGGGTGAGAATCATAAGCAACAACTTAGATGTCCAATTAAGAAGTGTGCAAGAGACCAATAGATTTACAATGACTTCATATCTTGTATACATGTTGGCAAGAAAAACTAAGTATAAAGGTCTCAATTGTAAAGGGACTATAGGGATGGATAGGATATGGGACATATACCCATAATTGCAACATAAATCAACCAATTACAGGAGAGAAAATGATGCATTTTTCATGTACATTCCTAGGTTGTTGCACGATGCTATCCATGTCAAAGTCTCTGTTGATGCAATGGATTTGATTAAGCAATATGGGAAATGGTTTATTTAGTTCCAAATATTCACATACATCCATATACAAGGTTCCCTTTTTGTCCCAATCAGACTACCCTGGTACCCAACTAACAAACTTCTATTATTGGAGATGACCAGGAAAATGATGGCATTCAAGGAAATTCTAAAAAATGATATTCATAAGAAGGGGCTAGGGGCATAATTCCCACTAAGAATTTTAAGTCTAGAAGCTTTCCCATCTATCCAAGGTGCTCAACACTTAAAGAAAGAGATGGCCCAATTTTAGTTATACTATCATACCAATAGGGATAACTTTGATCCCTATGGCAAGGCACATAAGCAGGCCAATAGAGGATTCAAACATAAAGACCACATAGAGGACTATTGGGCCAACTATAGAGATGAATTTGATTTCATCAAGACAAGATTTTATAGGTTAACACTCAAATGAATAAGACTCTACAAAGTGGTAGAGGTACCAGATCAAGTGCAAGATGATGAGGTTAACCTAGTCTAGCAACATGACTATGAGACTTATAGGAACAAACCCTTGCCTCAAATAAATTGGTCAGAGGAAGAAGTAACAGATCTAGATCAAGTGACTGAACCAGTAAAAGGGTATTCAAGACACTGGGTTAAGCATCAAGTGCAAAATATGGAGGTTGAGGGCACCAAATTTACTTATGAATTGATGGGGGATATGGAATCACAAACTGAGGAAGAGGTAGAAGCTAAAAAGGATGATACTTCTGAGCCTGATGATAAGGGACATGAAGAAGATAGAATTGTGTCAATAAAAAAAAAGCGAGGAGACAGACACAGGCTAAATAGGGTGAAAAACCATGTCCAAAAACAAATAAGGATCCTGTTAGAACTATAAAATCTGGTGTTTTTACATAAGCTTTCATTCATAAACTTCCAGTTTTGGTCCGACCGTGTGCATTTTTCATCTATAGTTTTCCATATTGTCCCATTGAATCATTCGTTTTGTGCATTTTTCATGTCTGGGTCCATATTGGCATAGGTCCATTCTTGTCTCCCTGACTCGTTGTGCCTTTTTTGCTTGCAATAAGTCTGTGTTGCCTATCGGCAAGACTTATTATTTGTCACAGCGAGTAGATTTTTCTTGTAGATAGTTTTTGGCACGGAATTTTTTGGTTATCGGCATATGATAAGTCTATCGGCATTACATCTCATCGAGTTCATCTTGTCTCGCCGACCAAGGAACATAATACAACATATCGGCATGAGTTAGTATTTGCGGGGGGATGTCATGGCGATACCCATATGTCTCACTAACAGTTTATAATGGGTTTCCTTCATTGGCTTTCGGTATGAGGCTATATGTTTCGGCCTATGGTCCCAGTGATGCAAGTATGTCTCGTCGACGATGCAATTTTTTTTCTTTTAAATGGCTTTCAGTGGGAGATAAAACTATCGACATTAGGTCTCCCCGATATCTGTGATCTATAGCGAAGTGGATAGAATGAAATGTGATGTTCGGTGAGAGATTTCTTATGTTCTGGCGACTTAGATATAATGGGTGCCTTTTGGCCTGACATATTGATCTTGGTATGTGGTCTTCCTGATTCCACAATGTTACAACGAAGGAACGTGGGCAACCTCCGCTACTTCGGTATAACTAGCAGGTTGTTACGGCGACATACTAGAGGTAAGGTGCATTTTGGAAAAACATAATCAAATCTATGTAACATCTCGCCGACGGCCTCAGGCTATGGTGAAACAGAGGTGATACTTCTCCACTTTGGTATAACAATTGGGTGGTCACAACGAATGCGAAATGCAGGGCACAGGGATAAGCATTTGAGTTACCTTCAGCAGGACGATATGGTTGTCTCGCCGACTGCTCACTGGTGAAAACAGAATTTCAGTGTGCTTTCCCAACATGAATCTATTTGGATAACCGTTGCTTGCTAGCTCGATTGAGCCTGAATCTTGTGGAGGGCCGACATAATACTTTATTTTGATATTTTTCTCATGCTGGTGTATAAATAAGCATGTTGTAGTTGTTAATAGAAAAAGAGACATCAAATTTCTGATACACTGCAAATAGATACACTAGAATAAAATTATCAAACCAAAGGCTATTGTTGCATGACTTTCACAATGGAGGTATTTATGAGATTCAGTTGATGTTGTTGTATTCCTTTGGTGGCAATTATCTATTGAATTGAATGAAAAATACTGCTAAGTTGTCTCCATAATTGATTTTTTCTGGTTGTTTAAATTGACATAACAAGTTTATGTTTGATTTATCGATACACATTTGTTGTATTTGTGTGATTAATCAACTAGTTCTTTCAAGCAAAGATTAAATCCTTTTATTGATCACAGTAATCAGAGAAACTCATTTTGGATTATTGAAGTAGAACTTAGTAGTCACATTATTGCATGTTTATACAAGTTGTAAACAAAACGTATGCCAGATAATTTGTGTCTCAATTGAAGAGTGTTGCTCATCCTGATCTCATTTGACTCTGCATACCCAACAAGGCACTAGTCTCTACACTTCATCATTATAAATTCATTTAGTTTCTTTTAATCGAGCATTTCTAGGATTTAGATCAGAATATTGTCACAATTTTCAAGTTGGATTTCATTTGTTCACTCCCATTGCCACTGTGAACAAATTGCTTTAAGAAGATAATCACAAGTTAAGTCTTCACAATTCAAAGAGGTACACCCACCCAAGTTTAGCAGCACCTAAAGAGCAGAAGGTTGAATTCTTTCAACCTTGTTTGTTACCCTAAAGCGTATCAAGGGATTGGCAGCCTCTTGAGGCATTCAACCTGCGTTTTTGAGAGATAACAAATTGGTGACTCTACTGGGGAACAATCAGAATCAAAGCCTGAATTATAGAGTCAGAAATCTCGCACAGACTCCACTGGGAACTAGAAGTATTAAATATTTTCTCATTTTTTGAGAAAATTGAGTGGCAACTCTGACATAACTTTACAGCTATTCATCATGAATGGAAGAAGATCTCAGTATATAGGAGGTCATTCTGGAGCTCCTACTGGCATCAGTAAATGGGCACACAAGGATGATAGAGCTGATAAGGGAAAAAGAGTAAATGAGGACATGTGCATAAAAAACAAAGGTAAAGCACCAAGATCACATTATGAAACAAATAATTGCTTTGATACATGGAGAGATGATTCAAGCGCAGAACCTTGTACCCCTGAAGATCGAAGAAATCCCTTCCCTCCTATTGATCCTCAGAGACAGGCTGAGTTTGAAGCTAAATTGGAGGTTGAACGAATCAGAATTCAACATGAATATGATCAAAGGATGGAGGGTAATCACGAAACTCCTAAAGAGCTCTCAGTTCTGACGAAGTAAAAGCACAGTTGGAACAGCAGGAGAGGACGATAAAGGAGTTGGAGGCTAAATTGTAGAAAGCCTAGACTGTTGATCAGACAGCTGGTGGCCCAAAGTATGTCCCACCTCACAAGTACGGTGATCATGGCGCAGGGCCCTCCAATCAACAAAATGCTTCTCACAATCGGATAGGGAATCACCTCAAACAACCAAATCATCCACCTCACATTCCTCCACAACATACAGGTATGTATCCACCTCCTGGTCAGCATTATATCCCACCTCATAATGCACAGTATAATAATCACATGCCTCAGTATCAGCATCCACCTATGCCTCCCCCTCACCAGCATGCAACCATGATTAGATAGTTTGATTTAGCTAGTTTTTAGTTGTATCCTTACCCTATGGATGGCAGTTGGAGAAATATGGTGCCCAAATTTACAGGGAGTAATGCAATCACAGCTGAAGAGCATTTAAGAAGTTTTAATATTTTCATCCAAGACATAGATATGCCTTATGAAGATTTACACATGAAGTTGTTCATGATGTCACTTCTTGAAGATGCCAGGGATTGGTTCAACAGCCTACCAACATTCTCAATTAATTATCTCCAAGCGTTTCAAGACAAACTCTTAGAGCAATATGGGAATCAAAATGCTCCAGATGTAGCTCTTTATGAGTTAATGAGAATTCAGAAAAATCAGAATGATTCAATTTATGATTTCAACTAAAAATTCAACAAGTTGCATACTAAAGTACCTCTTGGATTAAGGTTGCCAGATTCTGTTACATTAAGTGTTTATTTAAATACATTTGATCCTAAGATAGGGTATGAACTGAGAAGTAAATCCCCAAGAGATCTAGCTGAAGCACAGAAGATTGCTTTGACAATTGAAAATAACAGGAAGGCTATTGGTATAACTAATAAAAGAGACAACCCGAGGCCTCTTCAGCAAAACAATAATTATTAGTACAGACAAGAGAATACATACAAAAGTGAAAATAGAAATGAAAGGCCAAGGCTGCATGATATGCCTTACAATACAGACTAGAAAGATGGGAAACCTGTATCAACTAGGCCCAGAAATAAAGAAACTCCAAATCCATTGAGCAAGAAAGGGACTTACATAGTGAGTAATAATTACTTTTGTGAAGTTTGTAATCAGCCACATTCTCCAGACTATTGTGTTGTGGCTCAAAGGATGCATGAAGAGGGAATGTTGATGGAAAATGATGGAGAAGATCACAAGGTGTATTTGACTTCAAATGTTTTTCACCATGTTGAGGAAAGAAATTCATCCTTAGAGGATGAAGGTTATGAATATGATGTCTCAAATCAGAAATATACTGTCCATATGGCTGAACAATAGATCTTTTATGATTCTGATGTAGATTACACAGAACCACATTCTGTTGAGGCACCTATTCAGTGTAGTGTTAGAAGACTCACTAAAGATTAAATAGAGAGAATAATTGTTGCTGCAGTTGAGAAAGCCAAAAGTCAATACTGGTTGAGAAATAGAAAAGTAAATGAGCTAGATGGAGTTCCTGGGGGAATTTTTATAAAAGATCAAAAGGCAACACAGGAAATTGTAAAAAAGCTAGAAAATAAGCAGCATGATAAAATTGAACAAAAATCAGGCCAAAAGGAGGAAGTAAAGGAATTAAATAAAGAAATACATATGCCTAACTAGTCCAGTGAAAAAGAAAAAGAAGAAAACAAAGGAGAAGTGCCAGAACTGAAAAAGACTATTAAGACAGAGAGCTCCTCTTTTGACTTCACACAAGCATTATCTCAGGTAAAGATGTTTGTACCACTACTTGAATTAATGAAAATTAAAGAATACAAAGATAATGTTGTTCAATTGATTACAAATTAGAATGAAAAACATATGAATTCTGAAGAAGTCAATAAGCAAGAAAAGTTAAATAAATCAGAGGTCTGTATGGGTGATGTTTTAACAACTTCCCCACAAGTGGATCCATTCTTCACCACATTGCTCATAAATAATAAATTGCTAAGGAATTGCATGATAGATTATGGTGCTGCTATAAACATCATGCCAGTCAGAGTAATGAAACAGCTTGGTATGTGGGTTGATATCACCGGAGGCAAGTGTTATGCAATGGATAATAGACCTGTTCCTGTGGTTGGTATTATGAAAGATGTTGAAGTCAAATTGGCCACTTTTCCATAGGTTTCTTATAATATAGATATAACGGTTATTGATACACCTCCTCAATTTGGGATGCTTTTATCAAGATAGTGGACTACAGCTGTAGGTGGAAATGTTCAATTTGATTTATCTTATGCTACAATACCAGTGAATGGTCAGGAAGTCAAGTTGTTTAGAGAGCCAAGAATGAACCAACTTGTTGATTATGTTCCTTAGGATCAAATTAATTGTTTTTGTGATGTTGATTTGGGGAATTTTAAAATAGAACTAGCTCATCCAGAGTTAACTAATAGTGATCCAACTGAAAAACATGCACAAAATTGCAATAGTGTCTGGAAGATGTATTTTGATGGATCCTGCGGCCAAGAAGGTAATGGAGCTGGGATTGTATTTGTTTAGCCTGAAGGTACTACTTTTAAATATTCATTTTTGTTAGCATTTGAATGTACAAACAATGTGGCAGAGTATGAGGCTTTATTGACAGGCTTGAATATAGCTGTGAAACACAAAATTAAGTTGTTGGTTGTTTTAGGTGATTCTGAGTTGGTTGTTTCACAAATTAAATCAAAATATGTAGCAAAGCACAAAAGATTAAAATAGTATAGGAATGTTGTATGGGATACAATTGAATTATTTGATGCATTTTCAATTGAGTGGATTGACATATCAAAGAACACAATGGCTGATTTTTTAGCAAATGTGGCACTGAAAAGAGATGATATCACATTGGCTGGGGTATCACAGATTGAGTTCAAGACAAGGCATGATGTTCCTGATAACATTTATAGCTGGAAAGTTTTCAAAGATGGTACTGACCTTTTGAAATTCCTCAATTGTATAGATCAGTATGAGGTTTAGGAAATTGATTTCAGTGCCTTTGTTGAAGAAGTGGATGGGAAGCAAACTGTGTTTGGCAAGGAAATATTGCAGCTCAAAACAAATAAATTGCCCAAGGTTTTGGTGGCATTGGAGAGGTTGTATGATGGAAATGATAGATCTTTTATGAAATAGATTCCAGTCAAAAGAGAAGATGTTGAAGAAATTAACTTGGGGACTAAAATAGCACCAAGGAGGGTATACATTGGGAAGAAAATAAGCCCAGCAATCAAAAGAATGTTGATTGAGTTATTGAGAAAGTACAAGCATGTTTTTGCTTGGTCTTATGAAGATCTGAAAGCATATAGGGAGGATTTATTTTAGCATGAAATACCTTTGAAGCTAGACACCAAGCCTTTTAGACAGAAGCAAATGCCCATAAATCCAACACTGGAGCCTAAGATGCAGGAAGAATTGACAAAGCTCAGGGATGGAGGAATTATTAAGCCAATCAAACATTCAACGTGGTTTTCAAATCTGGTTCCTGTGAGAAAGAAGAATGGTGACATCAGATTATGTGTGGACTTTAGAAATCTGAACGTGGCGTCTCTCAAAGATAATTATCCTCTACCCAACATGGAAGAAATATTACATAAAGTGACAGGCTGTGAGCTGTTGTCCATGATGGATGGGTTTTCTGGATACAATCAGGTTAAGGTCAAGGAATCTGAGCAATACAAGACAACATTCACTACTCCTTGGGGAACATATGTATACATAAGAATGCCATTTGGTCTCACCAATGCTGGAGCGACTTTCCAAAGAGCCATGGATGTTGCATTTGCTGATTTGATTAATATTATCAAGGTGGTGTACCAGGATGACTTGATTGCTTATTCGAAGAAGGTTGAAGATCATGTGCAACATCTTGAAAAGGTATTTATCAAGCTCTTGAATATGGTATTAGTTTAAATCCAAAGAAGTGTCATTTTGCGGTCATAGAAGGTAAGCTCTTGGGTCATATTGTTTCAAAAGAGGGAATTAGAATAGACCCTGAAAGAGTTGAAGCTATTGATAAAATTCCCATTCCCAAAATTGTCAAAGCAATACAGTCGTTCTTTAGACAAATTAATTTCATTAGGAGATTCGTTTCTAATTTTGCTGAGATCATCAAGCCCATATCTAAAATGCTGAAGAAAGGACAAAAAATGGACTGGACTGCTGAAGCTTTAGATGCTTTCATGTCTATCAAAAAGGCTATCAAAGAGGCTCCTGTTCTTAAGTCTCCAGATTTTACAAAGCCCTTTCAGATTTTTTCATTTGCCTCAATGCATACTATTGCTGCTATTATGTTACAAAAAAATAATGATGGCCATGAACATCCTATGTCTTTCTTTAGTAAATCATTACAAGTGTCTGAATTGAAGTATGACATTATGGAAAAATAGGCTTTTGCATTGGTAAAGGCCACAAAAGCATTCAGACCGTATCTTGTTGGAGCAAGGGTGATTGCTTATGTCCCTCATGTAGCTGCCAAAGACATTTTAACACAGTCTGAAGTCATAGGGAAAAGATGTAGATGGATCAACAAGATTCAAGAATTTGACATGGAAATACAAATCACTAAGTTGGTAAGAGGCCAAGGCTTGGCTAAGCTGATGGCAGAAACTAATATTGAGGCAAATCAGATCTGCAATGTTGAAGAAGGGGCTGCAGTTGCAAGCATTGAACACACTCCTTGGTATACTGATGTTATGCATTATCTTAAATATATGAAGTGTCTAGATGGGTTAAGTGACAGCCAAAGGAGAACTTTGAGGTTGCAAGCATCAAAATATGTTTTTATGGATTGCGATCTGTTTTGGAAAAATAGGGATGGCATATTGTTGTTATGTTTGGATGAATCACAGGCTAAGCATGTTTTGAAGGAGATGCATGAAAGAGTTTGTGGAGGTCATTATTCAACAAAGACAACTACACACAAAATTCTTAGGGCTGGGTATTTTTGGCCAAAGGTTTTTAATGATTCTTTTACTCATGTGAGAAAATGTGATGCTTGCCAAAGGTTTTCTGGAAAATTGAAGTATCAGGGTGCTTTGCCACTTCGACCCTTGTAGGTTGATGCCCCTTTCCATCAATGGGGAATTGATTTCATTAGAGAGATACAAGAAAAGTCAAGTGGAGGACATAGATGGATACTAGTTGCCACTGATTATTTTACAAAATGGGTGGAGGCAATCCCAATCAAGTAGGCTACAAGTAAAGTTGTAACAAATTTCTTGATGGAAAACATTATCACCAGATTTGGTACACCATTGAGGATAATTACAGACAATGGGATGTGCTTCAGGTCAGATGAATTCAAAAGCTTTTGTGATAAGTTTGGCATTACTATTTCTTATGCAGCTCCTTATCATCCACAAGCCAATGGTCAAGCAGAGTCCAGCAATAAGAGTCTCTTGAAGATTATAAAAAGGATGTTGGGATGGAACAAGAAAGCTTGGGATTCAAAGTTAAAACTGGCTGTGTGGGCTAATAGGATCACTGTGAAGAAAGCAATTGAAAAATCCCCATTTGAATTGCTGTATGGAGTACAAGCTAGGATGCCTTTGCAGAATTTGTTACCAGTATACAAGTTTGTCTTACAAGAAGATTTGGAAGTTCCTGAGCCTATGGAGGACAGAATGGAGCAATTGGCTGAACTTGATTAAGTAAGGAGGGAGGCCCAGAATCAAAATATGAAGTTACAGGCACAGATGAAGTATCTATTTGACAAGAAGGTGAAGAACAGAAAATTTGAGGAAAGTGACTTGGTGTTGATGTGGAATGCAAGGTGTCAGGAGAAAGGTAAGCATGGTAAATTTGAAGCTCTTTGGCTGGGACCCTTTGTTGTTGTTGGAAAAAGGGGTGAAGACTTACATTATCTACAGAGCATGGCTGGTGAAGATCAGGAATTTCCCGTTCATGGGAAATTTTTGAAGCTTTTCTTCTCTTGAGCAATACAGAGGAGTAAGGGTTGCCAGTGCATGGACAACTCTTGTGTATCCTCTTGAAAATTATTTTCCATGCACAATAGTTTTAGGTTTTCACCCACCTCCATTCCACTCTCATCTTCCATTCACCTCCATCTTGCATTCACTTTGCATTCACTCCCACTTCGCATTCATTTCCATTACCATTCATTCCATTTCTGCTCAATGGCTCATCATTTTTTGGTCTGCTAACCAGAGATTCTAGATCCTTGCAATGATCTGACAATCATTCATCCCTAGATGGAGCCACTACTAGAACTATAAAATATGGTGTTTTTACATAAGCTTTCATTCATAAACTTCCAGTTTTGGTCTGACTGTGTGCATTTTTCATCTATAGTTTGCCATATTGTCCCATTGAATCATTTGTGTTGTGCATTTTTCATGTCTAGGTCCATATCAGCATAGGTTCATTCTTGTCTCCCCAACTCGTTGTGCCTTTTCTGCTTGCAATAAGTCTATGTTACCTATCGGCAAGACTTATTATTTGTCGTAGTGAATGGATTTTTCCTGTAGATGGTTTTTGGCATGGCATATTTTGGTTATCGGCATATGATAAATCTATTGGCATTATGTCTCATCAAGTTCATCTTGTCTCATCGACTGGGGAATAGAATACAACATATCGGCATGAGTTAGTATTTGCGGGGGGATGTCATGGCAATACCCATATGTCTCACTAACAGTTTACAATGGGTTTCCTTCATTGGCTTTCGGTATGAGGCTATAACTTTCGTCCTATGGTCCCAGCGATGTGAGTATGTCTCGCCGACAATGCAAAAAGTTTTCTTTTAAATGGCTTTCGGTGGGAGATAAAACTATCGACATTAGGTCTCCCCGATATCTGTGACCTATAGCGAAGCGGATAGGATAAAATGTGATGTTCGGTGAGAGATTTCTTATGTTCTGGAAACTTAGATATAATGGGTGCCTTTCAGCCTGACATATTGATCTCGGTATGTGGTATCCCTGATTCCATAATGTTACAACAAAGGAATGTGGGCAACCTCCGCAACTTCGGTATAACTAGCAGGTTGTTACGACGACATACTGGAGGTAAGGTGCATTTCGGCAAAACATAATCAAATCTATGTAACATCTTTCCAATGGCCTTGGGCTACAGCAAAACAAAGGTAATACTTCTCCACTTCGATATAATGGTTGGGTGGTCACGGTGAACGCGAAATGCAAGGTGCAGGGATAAGCATTTGAATTTCCTTCGGCAGGACGATATGGTTGTCTCACCGATTGCTCACTGGTGAAAACAAAATTCTAGTGTGCTTGGCCAACATGAATCTATTTGGATGACCATTGCTTGCCAGCTTGATTGAGCTCGATTCTTGTGGAGGGCCGACATAATACTTTATTTTGATATTTTTCTCATGCTGGTGTATAAATAAGCATGTTGTAGTTGTTAATAGAAAAAGAGACATCAGATTTCTGATACACTGCAAATAGATACAGTAGAATAAAATTATCAAACCAGAGGCTATTGTTTCATGATTTTCACAATGGAGGTATTTATGAGATTCAATTGATGTTGTTGTATTCTTTTGGTGGTAATTATCTGTTGAATTGAATGAAAAATACTGCTAAGTTGTCTCCATAATTGATTTTTTCTAGTTGTTTAAATTGACATAACAAGTTTATGTTCGATTTATCGATACACATTTGTTGTATTTTTGTGATTGATCAACTAGTTCTTTCAAGAAAAGATTAAATCCTTTTATTGATCATAGTAATCAGAGAAACTCATTTTGGATTATTGAAGTAGAACTTAGTAGTCACATTATTGCATGTTTATACAAGTTGTACACAAAATGTATGCCAGATAATTTGTGTCTCAACCGAAAAGTGTTGCTTATCCTGATCTCATTTGACTCTGCATACCCAACAAGGCACTAGTCTCTACACTTCATTATAAATTCATTCAGTTTCTTTTAATTGAGCATTTCTAGGATTTAGATCAGAATATTGTCACAATTTTCAAGTTGGATTTCATTTGTTCACTCACATTGCCACTGTGAACAAATTGCTATAAGAAGATAATCACAAGTTAAGTCTACACAATTCAAAGAGGTACACCCGCCTAGGTTTAGCAGCACCTAAAGAGCAAAAGGTTGAATTCTTTCAACCTTGTCTGTTACCCTAAAGCATATCAAGGGATTGGCAGCCTCTTGAGGCATTCAACCTGCATTTTTGAGAGCTAACAGATCCTAAGGTCAATACTGCAACTGAAGAAGGTGAAACCTCATAGCTAGTAAGAGAGAGAAAGTTGGTCACTAAGGTCTAGAAATTGGCCAAGGCTAGGAAAGGCAACTCTTCCATTGACGCTCCCTCCTCGGTTAAGGTTGTTGATGTAGAAAGCTCAAAGGAAAATACCCAAGTGTATGTTAGGAGAAATTATCCTAAGCATAAAACATCCCTTGTAGCTTAGATAAAGACTATAGAGAAAGAGGTGCAGATTGAAGAGGCACCTACAGGTGATAATGCCATGAGAGCTACTATAGGAAATAATTCTCCCCTTCCTTCTCCTCCTCACAACGTTTAGATTTCAGGAGAAGCAGTAGATGAAGAGGGAAACATATCAAATTATCCTAAGGGGCATGAATCTAAAGATGAGGAGGTTTCTGCTACTAAAAGTGGAGAATGGAGAGAGTTTGTGCACGAAATCAGGAAATTAACCTCTCGAGCCCAAAGTAAAAATGTAGAGTCAGAGGTAATTCAAGATATACCATCTAAATCCCTAGAAAAGGAAGTGTTGAGTGAGCAAGAAGATCAACCAAAAATGGAGAAAAATGTTGAATAAAATGTTGTTGATAGTCTAAATAAAAAGATAGAAACTGAACAACCTGCTGTCCTAGATTGGCTACAAGAAAGGCTCAGAAAAATCCAATAATAGTCCAAGAAGAAACTCATAGCCAGGAAAAAATGTTCAAACAATGGGGATAACCCAAGTAGAGGAAAAGAGCTAAGACGATTTCAAAGTTTTTAAGAGATGAGTTTAATAACAGATTCATTCATGCAGTTGTTCCTATAGAAGATAAGTTCAAGTATGAGGTGAGACCCACCAATTACAGGGTACAAACCATTAATCTGGGTCCAACTACCAAGGAACAGAAGAAGGAAGAATTCCAAGAATCCTCCTAGGCCATTTTAAGAAGATTGGATAAAGAATTTGAAGAAAAGGAGAAGTTGCAGAAGTAGCTTAGTGATGTCTATAAATATGTCCAGCATTTAATGAGGCCTCTATAAACTGCTAGCAGTGACAACACCATTCCTAAAGAATTGTACCCAATGGAAGCAATTTCAGAAATTGAGAGATTGAAGTTCTCTATTCATAGCACTCAAGGGTGGTTACATGATGTAAGTAGTAGGGGAGATTAATCAATTGAGAAAATCTTCAATATCTATGCTAAGGCTTCTGAATTTCTAGAGGACACTTCCCAGTTTGCTTCAGATTGCAATAAGGATGATGAATCAATTGTTGGAGAGTTGAAGAAAATTATCTAGGTGCCTAAGGATGAATTGGCCAAGATGAACATTTTTACATCAAATGAAATTGGTAAGGTTAAGGAGTGGATAGAAGTTTGGAATTATAGAAAATAGCTCCTCTCTAAGTCCTTAAAGAAGATAATGAAGCTACAAGAAAAAATGAAGGAGATATATGATAGTTGTATTAGTTTTCTGGAAATAATGACTCAGAGGAGGAAGTTTGGTCCAAATAACATGAACATCAATAGATTACAGGCATGGTGGCATGAAATTTATGCCCCTTCTAACAGTCCTCCTATTACCAAAGACAATCTGGAAGATGCAGCTATATATATCTCAAAACTGGATAAATATCATGAGTTACAGGTTGAATGGAATAAAATGATGCCTTGGTATTTAGAAGAATACAAAAATCATAAGACAAGAGTTAAATTTAATCTAGTTCCAAATCTAGCAGACATGGGGGAGATATTGGAAAAGGTCAAAGAATTATCCAATAAATTAGAGGCTAATAAAGAAGGAGAAAATAGCTAGTTGGTAGCAAACTAGTAAAATGTACTAGTCATGTGACTTTTAGCCAGTAGGGACAACCTAGGAGTCTATGCCAGCTAGATAATGCTTCTAGAAGAGTCTAGGTCAACCTAGATTTTGTTTTATGATATTTAAATGTAATTTTATTTTATAAAAACACTCTAGTCCATCCTACTTTTTGTAACCCTAATTCTGGGCTGACCTAATGTAACTTCTCTATAAATTGAGGCCTCGGCTTCATTTGAAGGGGGTTATACATAGTTGGAATAGGGAGAATTGAGCAAGGAGTTA
>VDFB02265849.1:0-60935 GCA_007258455.2 Sequoia sempervirens
CGTGACCACATTTTGAAGAAGTAGAGACATGACCATTTTAGCAAGTAATCGATTGCTTTTTGGCTTGCTCTAAAAATGGTGAAAAAACATAATATACCCGTGATCTCAGCCCACATTCTGAATAGTCTCCTGGTTCTACGCGTGCTCCAAGAAAAAGTAGTTTTTTATGATTGAGTGAAGTGTCCATGCATGATTTTTAGATTCCACCACCTTTTTCATGATCTTTCCACCACCTTTGCATGAAATAGCAAATTTTTCATGTTGAAAGGCATATAATATCAATTCAAGTTTGAATTCTAGTGATAACTGATATACAATTGAAGTTTGGAGGGGAACAAGCTTTTGAAAAAGTTAAATTGTTGAGGAGTTTGAGGAAAGAAGAAGCAAAGGCTACATAATTGGGTAGAGCTCCTCCATTTGAAACTCTGGGTTTTTAGGTATGTGAATTATTTGTACATTTTCTTTCATTATATTATGGATTGCTTTCATTTTTGTTGTTTTTCATATTCCACGTTGATCATTGTTTGTTTGTCATGTTACAACCTTAGTTTTTCAATGGAAATTTTAAATTATAGTTTATGTCCATGTTTCGTGAGAATCTAGTGTATGAGTATGCAAGGCATACCAATAGAGCCCGATGGTTGGACACACAATTCAAGCTATGCAAGGACACCTTTCTAGTTGGTAGCATAGTATTAGTGGTTTACTTTGTAGAGAACTGCACTCTACAGCCATAGTGTGAGGTGTAGTCAAAGTATTACAACTCCACACAGGTTTTGATATTTGTGCACATAACATTCATTCATGCAGTTGATTGTATAGAGGACCAAAGGAAGGTACTGAGGGAGTATCAATTTTATATTATTGATGATCGCACACATTCCCCAGAGTTTGTGCAAGGTTGCTTCCAAATTTTCTACAGTGATTTGGCTTAGAGGGGCATAACATACGGTCGGCATATAATATGGTCAGACAATTGTGTGGCACAGTTCAAGAACACGCACATGTTCTATTGGTTGTGCAAGATGCATCTCACTATAGGTGTTCAACATATGTGGAAATTTTGTACTACCATGCATGGAAAGGGGGAGCATGATGGTGTAGGAGCATGTGTGAAAAGAGCATTAGCACGAGAAGAGTTAAAGTATAAAGACAGTGTAAAGTTGATAGATGCAAGATCAATCGTCAAGTGGTTTAATGCTTTGATGGGTCTAGGTAATTGAGGTACGTCTTCAATTCGTAGATTTTTTGGTTGATGGATGATACTAACATTGCACCATATGAGGATTGTTGTACACTAATAGGATCGAGTGAGCTACACTCCTTCTTTAGCTCAAATGTAGGTTCATGGAGTATCAATACATGTAAGATGGCATGATTTTGTTCTTCATGTACAATGCAAGCCTAGAATGATTGTGAATCAGGGGAGTGAGCTGACAAATGGTTGACAAGTTATCTTAGGCCACTTCACATGTATTACCCTCTGATGACATTGGAACTAACATAGATGGAATCATCAATCAACTTTGAGCATGTATCAGATCTAGTTCAACTAGGAAATATATCTACTTGCTTAGTTTTTGAAATTTCATATTGTTATCTTACTTTGTATTGTATTTGTAATGTTGACTAATTTCAAGAGATATGTCACACATATCAATGCAAGGAATGTTTATGAAATTATTGCAAATGAAGACAATGAAGAGGGAATGGACTATTACTTGTGCCATTGTGTTGAGGCCAAAAACAAATTGGAAGCCCTAGTTATAGATGGAGAAAACATCGAATACCCAAAAGGCTCAGTTGTTGTTACTAGAATGTGGCTTATAAGGTACCCACATAAGAGTGTTAAACATTGACTGTTTCAAGACTTTGACATGCATTGTAAGATTCTTCATTACTCAAACCTTGTCATGTCATCCAATGTGCATTTGACCAAATATGGGGGTAGACCTTTGAACAAGACCTTGTGGAAGGTCTGTGAGTCTAACCATGAGGCAATACTTGACACAATAAAGAGTAGAGTAGACCTGGATGGTTCATTGGATTAATTTGTAAGTATATGCACAATGGTTCTTGTTAATTTATACTTGTATCCACGTTAATTTGATTGATTCCAATGCTATCATCTTATTTTACTTTGTGTATCTATAAGTAACCCGATAAACATTGATTGGTGTCCCCTTGCAGAAAATGTAGATTTATAATCCATGCAAGAGAATCTCAGGCAGAAAAGCAATGCAACATCCCTATTTTGATGATCTTGACAAATCTCAATTATGATTTTAATCCATTACAAAAGTGTCTACAAATCTTGGTGAGGGAATTTCAAGTTATTAATTTGAATTTAACCTTATCCTCAACACCTATGATGTAGACATTATAAGAGCATCTCAAATTTCAAGATATTCTATTCATGAGAGGTGTTGTGTGCAATAGGTATCTTGGAACTTCTAGTGAAGATGTATGACCAAGAGTGACTAAGTTGAGAGAATTCCATGCCTACCTATAAGTTCCTTCCATCTATTTTAATTTCATTTCCATTTTGGATGAGTTGTTTCTTTTTATTCTTTTACTTTGAGTATCTGTAACTAAGCTAGAAAATTGATTGGTCTCTCCTTGTAGAAAATGCTGATTTTTGAGCCATTGAAGAGAATCTCAACCCAAAAAGAAATACAACATCCTTATTTTGGTGATCTTGACAAATCTCAATTCTAATTTGAAGCCATTATAAAAGAGTGTGTGAAGCTTTGCAAGGGAATATCAAGTTACTCATTTGAAGTTAACCTCTAAATGAGAACCTATGATGTAGACATTATAAGAGAATCTTGAATGTATGAGTGAGATTGTAAAATATCTGTGAGAAAAAAGTACCTAAGGCATTGTAATGAGATTTACTGAAATATTGAAATTTGGTGTAGGGGCACCAAGGTTATTGAGCAAATTTGGTTCATGGAAGTCTTTTGAGTTAGTTTTGTGTTTTGAGTTTTGTCAATTGAATAAGGTCATATTAAACCAATTCATTTATAATGTAATAAGTCATTTTAGTTACAAAAGAAACAATTAGGCATGATTGGAAAGATGTAGAATCATTTGTAAAGGCTATTTAAAGACTCTTGAAGGCTCGGACGCAATGTAATTTTGGTGCAGGAGCACCTAGTCTCCTAGTTGAAAATTTTCACTTTTTGAAGGTTGATAGGTGGTCAATAGATTAGATTAAGGTATTTTCTATTTATTTATGCTAAATAAGGTCAATCAAGACCATTTAAGGTGTATTAGGGTGAGTTTTTTTGTCTCGTTGGTCAAATGTGCAAAAAAATGCATTCTTGCTACAAAATTGTCAATATTTGAATTTGTAGGCTTTTGAAGGAAAATCTTTGAATTTGGTTGTAAATGTGCAAGAATGAGGTCTAAGAGGTTGTAATAGGCTTAATTAAAGGTGTTTGAGTGATTTAGGAGTCCCTAGAGGTCAAAATTTAAAAAAAAGGTACAAAATTCATGTAATGTTGTCATGTGTAAAAGGTTTAAAATGCAACTTAATGAAGATTAGAAGGTATTAATGATTAAAAATCAGTTATGGGAATTGGAGGGAGTTGGAATGCAATAAAAATGTGTATTCAAACATTCAATTCCTCAAAGGAGAGATTATTGGTTGATTTGTAACCCATTTTTTTATCAAGAACATTATTTTCTAGAAATTTATTGGTTTTTCTCAATTTTCTTGTTTTTTTTACGGCCTGTCCAAACTCTAAGATGATCTAAAACCTATTTGGATGTTGTAGATTGATGAATTATCTTTTATTTGTACCTATTTAGAGGTTCTAAATCTTTTTATAGTGAAATTTATCTTGTTTTTACTGTTGCTACCTACTTTCACAGTGTTCTTGGATTGAAGAGTTTCATGATGTAATTCGACCCATTCCACTTTTTATGCCTACTATAACTTGTGGAATGGGTCCTCTCAGTTGTAAAATACATTCCTAACCTATTTAGAATGTTGTGGAGTCAAGGTTGGGTGTTTGGGATGATGTTCTAGGGCTATAGTAGGGTATTTTCATGATGAAAATGAGGGTTTCAAGTGGTGTTTTGACAAAATGTGGGAAGGACTGTCCATGTAATGTATTATTCACCATGTGCAGGGTCTAGTAAGTTTGTTTGGTGTTTTGTTTGGGTCTAATAGGTCCAGGAGATAGGAGTTTCATTAAAACCCCAAGTATTTTGCTTGAAATCAAGGCTTTGGTGTATTAAGGGTCTAGAGGTCTTGGACTTGGAAAAAAATCATGGAATTGGAGGTTTTGACACATAAAATACTGTTGTTTGAGGATTTTGAGTGAAGATCTAGTGTTTAAAAGGTCCTCTCTTTGTAAATAGGTCTAATTTAGTAACCTTTGTGCAAGGTGGTCTATTGGATCTTAATGATGGTACAAAGAAACATGGTATGATCTCTTAGGAATTTGTCTTAGGGTTTGTGTTAAAGCTTGATTGATTTTTGGTTGGCCATTGGATGGCCTTCTCTAAAAGATAAGCCCATTTGATGAGATTTGGAGACTATAAGCCTATTGTTGTTAGTTGATTCAATTTGGGTGATTGTGATTTCAAGGTTGGCATCTTGTTGAGGTCTGATTAGTTGATGTTGAAAAGAGTTCCTCCACTTTGAATTGCATCAACAAGCCTTCTAACAAAACAAATCCCAAAACCCTCTTCTTTCACAAGTTAGGCAAGGGTTTATTGAAAACTCATACTCGAAACCTTCCAATAGCCAAATCAAAGCCTAAAAAACCTTCGAAAAGGTCTACACAAGCTTAAAATTTCAAGAGATATTGCTGCCCCCAAATATTTCTTCAAACCCTAGCAGTAAACCACCATTTTCCACTCAAAAATGCACCATTTGACATCTAAGGCATCACCCAAAAACCCTCTATTCACTTCCCTTGATTGCAAAACTTTGCCCACATGTTTTATAACCATAACTAAGCCATTCCATCGAGTTATAGAAGTATATAGTGGGTGAAAGGATTAATATGACATTTTAATGTACTCAAAACCCTTAAAACAAGGTATACAAACTGACCCTCAGTAATTGGCTTCTAAAATGCACAAAATCACTTGAAATCCAACCAAACCAAAGCTAAAAAGGAGTTAAATCTTCTTCCCACTGAATTCCATTGAAAAGTGAGAACAATCACCTTGTACAGAACCATATAGTTCAAGGAAACATCATATCCGAAAGTGCAAAAGGGTAGCAATCTTTGTCAGGGTATTACTCAGATACCATGTCACTTACAAAATTTTTGTCTAAACCTATGGGATCATGTTGGGGCCCTCTACAATAACCTCTCTCAGTTTTTGTTATCTCAAAGTGGTTTTCTTATGGTGTCCAGTTTTCAATTGATGGAAAAAGTGTCAAAAGCAAGTAGTGGAAAGTTACAAAGTGGTGCAACTTTCATTCTGCAACTTGTGTGACCAAACGGACTGTTCCAACACATCTAAATAGGTATATTTACACTAGGAATGGTCCTCTTTTGCACCCAAAAACATAGAATCACTCTGAGCTACGTTCAACCAGATCGATCCCTTAAGGGTCCAAAGTGCAAAATGGTTGCAAACTTCAGCATGTTGTTACTCAGATACTGTGATTCTTAGAAACTTCTCGTTTGATCCTATGGGATCATGTTGGGATCCTCTATAATAAAATATCTTATTTTTGTTATCTCAGAGTGGTTTTCCTGTGGTGTCCAGTTTTCAGTTGATAGAAAAAGTGTCAAATGCAAGTAGTGGAAAGTTGTAAAGTGGTGCAACTTTTGTTTTACAACTCATGTGACCAAATGGACTATTTCAACGAGTACGAATAGGTATTTTTACACTAGGAATGGTCCTCTTTCACACCCAAACATGCGGAATCACTCTGAGCTACATTCAACCAGATTGATCCCTTAAGGTTCTAAAGTGCAAAATGGCTGCAAAATTCATCATGTTATTAGTCAGATACTGTGAAATTTTAAAAAAAATCATCTGATCCTATGGGATCATTTTGGGCCCCTCTACAATAACCTCTCTTGGTTTTTTATTATCTCTGAGTGGTTTTCCTATGGTGTCTAGTTTTTCAATTGATGGAAAAAGTGTCAAATGCAAGCAGTGAAAAGTTGCAAAGTGGTGCAAATTTTGTTTTGCAACTCGTGTGACCAAACAAACTATTCCAATGTATTCAAATAGGTATGTTTATGCTAGGCATGGTCCTCTTTCACACCAAAACATGCAGAATCGCTCCAACCTACGTTCAACTAGATCGATCCCTTAAGGGTCCAAAGTGCAAAATGGCTACAAACTTTAACATGTTGTTACTTGGATACCGTGATTCTTAGAAACTTCTTGTCTAATCCTATGGGATTGTGTTGGGCCCCTCTACAATAACCTCTCTCGATTTTTATTGTCTCAAAGTGGTTTTCTTGTGGTGTCCAATTTTTAGTTGATGGAAAAAGTGTCAAATGCAAGTAGTGGAAAGTTGCAAAGTGGTGCAACTTTCATTTTGCAACTCATGTGACCAAATTGACTGTTTCAACACATTCGAATAGGTATGTTTACATTGTGCATGGTCCTCTTTCGCACCCAAAAATGTAGAATCACTCCAAGCTACGTTCAACCAGATCGATTCTTTAAGGGTCCAAAGTGCAAAATGGCTGCAAACTTCAACATGTTGTTACTTAGATACCATGACGCTTAGAAAATTCTTGTCTAATCTTATGGGATCATGTTGGGCCCCTCTACAATAACCTCACTCAATTTTTTTTATCTCGGAATGGCTTTCCTATGGTGTCCAATTTTCAATTGATAGAAAAAGTGTCAAATGCAAGTAGTGGAAAGTTGCAAAGTGGTGCAACTTTTGTTCTACAACTCGTGTGACCAAACAAACTATTCCAACATGTTTGAATATGTATGTTTACACTAGGAATGGTCCTCTTTCGCACCCAAACACATGAAATTGCTTCGAGCTATGTTGAACCAGATCAATCCCTTGAGTGTTCAAAGTGCAAAATGGCTACAAACTTCAGCATCTTGTTACTCGGATACTATAATGCTTAGAAAATTATCATTTGTCCTATGAGATGATGTTGGGCCCCTCTACAATAACCTCTCTCTATTTTTGTTATCACGAAGTGGTTTTCCTTGGTGTCCATTTTTTTGTTGATGGAAAAAGTGTCAAATGCAAGTAGTGGAAAGTTGCAAAGTGGTGCAACTTTCGTTCTGCAACTCATATGACCAAACAGACTGTTCTAACGCATCTGAATAGGTATTTTTACACTAGGCATGGTCCTCTTCACACTCAAACACATAGAATCATTCCGAGCTACGTTCAATCGGATTGATCCCTTAAGGGTTTGAGTGTAATATGTTGAAATAGGTCATTCCACCTATTGTTCAGGCTATGTCTCAGTGATATGGGCTTGATGTAAGTAGGATACAGAGTAGGAATAAGAAAATAGAATTGGTAAATACATTGGAAGAGATTACTAACGCTGCCCCTGTTGGAAATTCAAAATTGAGGCCCCTTAAAAGCAAGGCTAGAAGAGGTGAAAAGAAGAAATTGTTTGAAAATAAGTTAGAATAGGTTGGAAATAGGGTGAGGTTGTGGATTTTGATGTGTTCAAAATGTCTACAAGGACATGGGAGGTCAAATGTATGTTATGGCATGATTCCCTAGTTGGGAAAATAGGGGTTTTGAATGAAAAAGAGAGGTTTGAGGGAGTAAAAGTGGGTAAAGTCAAGGGGCAGCATAATTTGGTGGTCAATTAAATTTGTGTAGGCAGAATGAAGAGTGTTGGAACAGGTTTTGAGGTTCAAGTTTGGGTTTAGGGGTTCAGTTCACTGGTTCGGCCAAATTTTTTTAGATGGGGTTTCGGTTCATTTTAGGTTCGTTGGTACAAAAAAATGTAAAAACAATATATATATATAGCCTAGAAGCATGAATTGGGATTAGAATATCACATAACATCATATAAACAACAAAACCACCATAAAATTGAATGTCATTTAAAACATGCATGATAAATATTCATTGTTGAAACTTGAATTGTGGTAGCTTGATATATAGAGTCTATTGATGCTAGGGTTCAATTTGTATGATTTTGAAAAAAAAAGCCAACTGAGTAGAGTTATCAATGTTCTTCAAAAATCATAAGAATTTGTTTAGTACACTAGCCATTTTGATGTCTTATTGTAGTCTCAAAAATTATTTTGTATCATTGTTACATTGGTCTTGAGAGTGGTATCTTAATATAGCTCCACAATAAAAAATTTGGTTTACTTGTGCAGTGTAAAAGTGGCATAGGCAGATTTTTCTTTTAAAGAACTAAAGGGTGACTGCACAATTGAAGTGTATAAATGCATATCTTCTTGTATATCAAGGATACTTTTTGAAACTTCCATGCATTGCTAATCTAAAAGGAAAAGTATTTTTCCTAATCTGTATACAGCCATGCTTTTTACATTGTCAAAAAGAGAAAAACTTCCTGAATGATGCAAAGGCATGGCCAAGCAGTTCTAACTCTTCACATGAGAGAAGACAGATGTTGGAGAGTACATCAAGTCAGTGAGAACAAAATTGTAATGTGTTTTAGTTTGAAGTATTCCTCTATTTCTCTACAGATGTGTGATAGATTCACAGTTTAATGATGCAAAACATTTTTGAAAAAAGAAAGTTGTGTCACAATTCACTTTCAATCTAGCAAGCAAAAATGAAAGCTCAACCTCTTGGAATGAAAATTCTTGGTTTCAAAAAAAATGAATAAGACTGAGGTAGTTAAGATGTTTGAAGTGATTTAGAAGTCACTTTTAGGGTTCCCTTGGGCATGGGTCAAATTCAAACTCCATAAAACATTAAAAAAATGTCCAAAAAAATAAATTTTGGATGCCTAGGCATGCAGGTTTTGTCTTAGTTCACCTGGGTTCTGTCTAGGTTCTACCCGAGTTCTCTTGGGTTCTACCTAGGAAAACCAGACCCAAAAATGAAGGACCCTGTTTGAACCCATAGGCAAACTGAACTAGGACCCGCACCATGAGCGAACTAGGAGCAAAACTAGGGCTAAAATAGAAGAACCCAGTAACAAAGATAATGTGTCAAGAAGTTGACTACTTCATCTAGTCTAAATATTATATTTTGCAAATGTTGTGAAGATTATGTATCCTTTGCTTAATTGAGTTGTTCCAATCAAAGGATTAAATATATTAGAATATTTTTATGAATCATTTATGGAATACCAATTGAAAAAGTGTTTTTTTCTTTTAGATAAAGTTGTTTAGCATCAATCAATTAATTTATTCGAGACAAACCATGAAGGGCAACAATGATCAATGCTAGGGATAACTAATTAATAAGTATACACATGAATAATTTAAGCATGTACATGTGTGAATAAAGGAAGCACAAGTAGTCACAAACACATAAGCCTTGAAGTATACACATGAATACATAGTATACCCAACTTAATACAAAGTATATGCATGAATACAAGGTATACACATGAAAATGCGTAAGTTGCAAAGTATACATTGGAACAAACATAAGTCACAAAGTATACACGTAAGTTGTAAAGTATACACTTGAATACACATAACTCATATCTATTGAACCATGAATTTATAATGCAAATATGGACACCATCAATAAAAAAGATTTGTATTAACCAAATAGCCATGTACGCATACATCAATATACGTCAATATAAGTATAAAATATAGGTACAAAATAGCCATATAGGCTTACACGAATGCCATATAGGAATATAATGTCAAATATATCCAGTACATTTAATATGTACAAAACTGCCATGTAGGCATACAACAAAGGGCTATGGAATCAAAATTCATTTCTCTCCATGCTCTGGAAACAAATTATTTCCCTTTTCTTGTCAATATAATGGTGATAAGTCTATCACTCATTTGTGTTGTACTCAACGAGTGCTCCTACTGCTCCTCCTACTGTTAAGTTCTTGGTGAAGTTTTAATTGTTACAATAAGAAGTAAAGACATTAATATATAGAAAATACATTATAAAAAATGATATGTTTAACAAAATAATCACTTACCGCCATCTCACGATCACTCTCCACAAGGGAAATATTTGCATGCCCGTGCTAAGGCATGCTCAAGCCCTATATAAACCATCCAAATAGAAATTAAATTACAAATTAATAATGGTTTTATTTTTCACTAGAACTAACATCTATAACAACGAATGTAAATTGAAATTTAGTAATTTTGTTGATGTAAATAAAGTCTTGTACCTAGTTAGTTCATTACTAGGGGACTTATTTACATCTTAGTTAATTTTACCTAGGTCATAGGAAGGAATCTTTCTAGAAGATGTGACTTGTCATTAGTTGTTATTTTATCCTTTGACAACTACTACATGTGAACCTAAGTAAGTGTGATTAGTTGTCTCATGTCATATGATTAAGACACTTGTCATAACCCTATCACATCTTGCATCTCACCTTGGCTATATAACCAAGGGTTCTCTCATTGTAAATCAATAACAATCATCTCATATAATTGACATTGAATACAGTCCATTCTTTTCATATTCATCTCTCTCTTTTTGTGCTTTCCATTTGGTCCATAGATCTTGGCATCCATAGCCAATTCTAACATGGTATCAGAGCAGGTTGGGTGGCATTGGAGAGTCTTTTTTTGAAGAGAGATTCCAGATTTGGGGAGGTTCCATTTTTGGCTCTTTGTTGCAAGTTCAGATGAAAGCTTGTTGGAGAAAATCTAAGCTCACCATTGCATCCAGAAGGTTTGAGAAAGTCAAATTTTTCCTTTTATTTCATCCAAATCGTACATACGAGGCCAAATCTAAGAGGGTTTGAAGCTGAAGAGTGGTTGCCAGATCCAGAAGGTAGCTGCAATTTTGGAGCATTTTGGGTCAAATCCGACCCTGCCATCACGTCCAGAAGGGCCAAAAACCCTAAGATCGACTGTTAAATCGTCCAAATCAAAGCAGTTGTTTGGTGAGGCAAATTTTTTTTGCCAAAGAGCCATACGACCCCTGAGTCATCATTATTACAAGGCGGTATGATTTTTTTTGCAAAAATAATATTTTATTTCTATTGAAAATATTTTGAAATTTTTTTTTGAAAAAATTTCACTTATATCGATTAAATTTTTGTAAAATTTTTTATCAAAAAATTAAAAAAAAGGTAGATTGGTACTGCCTACACAGTACTTGCACAGAAAGTACGTAGAATTGCATATGAAGGGCTCCATGTGGCCCTGCCTTTACCCACAGGCATGCCAGTTGCCATCTTTCCTTTGTTGGTTGGCCATTGCGTGGCCCCTGCCACCCACAAAACCTGGCAGGAGGCCGACAATTCCTCCACCGACGACACCCGGTCAATCCATTAACTCCAGCGGTCGGCCCTCAGTAGAATCCGGCTGAAGAATATTTCGTGAAGAAAAAGCATTCTGGCAGCATTAGGAATTGAATATTTTGTGACAGAATTTGACCGAACAAGCATATTCCGTCGGCTTACTAGACATTCCAACCACCAAGATTCTTCAAAAGATTCTGATTCTAAAAGAATATTCCGCAACGTCTTCTCTTCTTCTCGGTGACCGATGGCGACCATGATGGGAAGGAGGCCATCAAATTTAATTGAAGATTTTTCTGACATCATCCTAGGTCAGCATGACATCATCATTTTCTAAAACAAAATTTCCCCCTCACTATTTGCATTTTGGTTTTTGCAGTCAATCTTTGAAGGCTCATAACTCGGTTATTTTGGCTCCTTTTTTCGAGCAATTTTTTTTTATTTGGGCTAGAATTTCATGATCTACATAGTGGTACAATCCTTTTCTATTTTTGGTGTCTGGTTTTTCCAGAAATTGCAGATTCTCACAGGTGTTGCTGCTTCATCCTCATTTTGGGAACTTTAGGAGCTCATATCTTGCTCCTACGGTAACATTATTGAGTGCAATTTTTTTTGAAAGTGCATTATTTTTCATGTAATTCTCAGTGGTATGATCAAATTGATCTCATTTTGTACCAAAAAAATTACTTCATTCTGTGGCCTATTTTGGGCATTTGCATGTACCAAGATCAAGACCACTTTGTTGTTTTTGGAAAGTGGCAACTGCAAATGCACTAAGTATAAAGTGCCAAATCAGATATTGCTTGGGGGGTTTCTTGATTGAGCGATTTGGGGGGGGGGGTCTCTTGGTGCATTGCTTTGATCTATTTTCTTTTGCTCTCTCATTCTCATGGATCATTCTGAGGTTTCTTTGCTCACATCATATAATTATTCAACATGGCATCAAAATGCATGGAATATTCTAATGACAAAAGGTCTCTCTCTATATGTTGAAAATAAGGTACCTAAACCTACTGATGATGAGAAAAAGTTAAAATGGATGATCAAACATGCCAAAGCTCTTGGGTGTCTTTGTAGACTTGTTTCTCAAGATTTGTTGTTCCAAATTGAATCATGTAAAAATTCTCATGAAGCTTGGGAAAAATTGAAAATATTGTATGGTACTACAGATGAAGTAAGAGGCTATCAAATTGATAATGATTTGATGAATCTTGATCCTAAGAACTTTGACAACATCCAAGACTACATCACTAAGGTTAATGATCTAAGAGACCAATGTAAAGCATGTGGAATTGATAAGAAGGAAATCTAGTTGGTCTATAATACAATGAAAAAACTTGGTCTTGATTATGCTTCTTTTGTTTCTAGCTTTCATACTCATAGATTGACTATGGGGTCTACATATACTACACCTTCATTTGCATCATTTTCTGAGATGTTGATATATGAGCAAAAAAAGCTTATCTCAATGGGTCTCATCAAGACTTCTAAATCTTAGGCATTGTTGGTTATTCAGGTGAAAGAATCAGAATTAGATAAGAAACAAAAGAAAGCAAAGAATAATCAACATTCAGATCAAGTAAATCCACATTTAGATCAATCAAAGAAGAAATCATTTTCAAAAGGAGAATCATATAAGAAGGAGAGACCTTTTTGTGCATATTGCAAGAAGGATGGACATGAAGAACACTATTGTTACAAGAAGGACATTGATGAGTTGAAAAGTCTTCTCAAAAAGAACCACATTAATTTTCCTTCTAGAATGTCTGAATCATCTTCTTCTCCTTCTACTTCAAAATAGTCTAAAAAGGACAAAGGTCAAACATCTACATCAGGATATAAAGGACAAGCTCTTTGTGCTCATTCAGGTCTAGGATCAGGGAGATGCCTTCTAGATTCAGGAGCATCTCATCATATGACATCTTCGCAATCTATATTCTCTTCATTTCAGCCTTGTTCTATGTCTCCTATCTTCATGGGAAACAATACATACATGAGTGTACTTGGGACAAGATCTATTAGCATTGGGGACAACACTTTTCAAGATTTCTTGTGTGTTCCTCATTTGACGAACAATCTTCTTTCCGTTTATCAGATTACACATGGTGGAGATGGGAGAACTATGGAGTTCACTCCTGATTCAGTTATCATTCAAGATTTGGAGAGTTGAGAGATCATTGCTACTGGGGTGGTTGATCATTCATCTCAGTTGTATACCTTTGCATAGTTTGCTTTTGATGGTGACATTGTTCCTTCGACTGTTGATCGCATACACCATGATTCAGAGGAGACATTTGGATTTTTGAACTTGGGAGTTCTCACATCAGATCTAGTTCTTGAGCCATGAATTTCATCTCCTCCATCTACTATTGTACCTGATGATGCTTGTGTTGCTATAGTTTTGGCTCCTAGTGATTCAGTGCAGCAAGACATACATAGTCTTCTAGATATGGCTACCTTGGATGACTTCTTGATAGGTATTTCAGACTTGTTTTTGGAGTCTCATCTTGCAGATTTTGCAGACATCATTGATGGCATTCATCTTCTCTTTGATGAAGATGCACCTTCTTTAGTTGTTGTGAAAGAACACCTTGACCCTCTTGTTCATTCTCTACATGTTCATTCTTCACAGATTGGTGTGAGTGTGGATTCTTTTGGATAACATTTGGAGTAGGCTTCTTTGTTTTCAGAGGGGATATCTTTGTCTTTGGATCATGTTCTACATTCATCTCTACTAGATGTTGGATTGTCCTCTTCAACAGTGTGGCTTAGAACGCCTATTTGGAGTTTGTCATCTTTCGGCATCGAAATGGAGACACTTGAGCATGCTTCAGAGACATCACACATCATCTATCTTCATGACATCCTGCATACATCCATGGTTTTTTTTCTTCCTAAGGGGAGGAACGTTGTTCAGTGAGATTGGATCATCTTCAGCATTCAATGTCGAGCTTCTACCATCATTGCAGGAGACTCAACATTGAGGGGGGGCTGCATTGCCTCTCTTCTACTTCTCTCTTATGGGGGGGTCTTTTACCTAACATGGGGTTTTTACCTTCTCATTGTTCATTGAGAGCATTTCTAGTTTTGTATTTCATCTCTCTTTTGGGGAGGAGTTTTGTCCCATTGGGTTTTCTCCTTTTCTCCATTTGTGAGAGATTACATTGATTGCATTTGCATATGTACATGGGTACCTAACATGGCCTCGTAGTTGGGACCCATCTTTGTATCTTTGTGTCATTTGCATAATAATCTGATACTCCCTAAGTTGCACTTAAGGGGGGGTGTTGGTGTAAATAAAGTCTTGTACCTAGTTAGTTCATTACTAGGGGACTTATTTACATCTTAGTTAAGTTTACTTAGGTCATAGGAAGGAATCTTTCTAGAAGATGTAAGTTGTCATTAGCTGTTGTCTTGTCCTTTGACAACTACTACATGTGAACCTAGGTAAGTGTGATTATTTGTCTCATGTCATATGATTAAGACACTTGCCATAATCCTATGACATCTTGCATCTCACCTTGGCTATATAACCAAGGGGTCTCTCATTGTAAATTAATAACAATCATCTCATATCATTGACATTGAATACAGTCTATTCTTGTCATATTGATCTCTCTTTTTGTGCTTTCCATTTGGTCCATAGATCTTGGCATCCATAGCCAATTATAACAAATTTTCTTCATACCTCCCTTGTCAAAGCCATCAAGGATTGTATAGCAGATGAAACACCGATATCCATTTTTCTCATAACATTTGGAGGTGTTGAACTGCCACTAACATCTAAAAATAAAACAACAAATTATTCAATCACAAAAACTACAATAGCGATCCGTGTCATGACTTATAGTGTATTAGGTTGTATAGGTGTTTTCATGATGTAATAAGGCTTAAATAGCCATTTTTGAGTTTGTAATGGTATTTGGTAGTCATTTTAGGCATAAATTTTAAAGTTACAGAATGTTAACAAAAGTTGTCAATCAATGTTGTAAAAATGCAAAAAGGTGACAAGAAAATACAATTGGAAGCTGCTCCTAGACTTATTACTTATGCTATGTGAAGTAATTGCATCACTGCTTATGTTGACTTTCTAAACAACTATATTGTAGTTGAAATTTTGTCATCTATCAACATCTAGTTATTAGTTATGGAATGTGAAGTAATGCTTTGAGTTTGAATGATGTGCAATGCAATGTAATCAACGATGTGAATATAAACTACATAAATCTATTAAGTACAATTCATTAGTTAAAATATTTATTATATTACCTGCATGTAGGTTTGAGTAAATCCACTGGCACTGGGAGGTGTTCCTTGGAAACCTCCAATATTAGACTATTCAACATCCAAAATCACATATTAAAATACCATTCATTAAACAATGCTATTAACATGTAATAAATTTATAATTGCTTACTAGTTACATACCCCATTGATAGGTGTATTGCAAAAATAAGTAGGTGGAGGGCCGGTGTATCCAGTCTCAACACTATGACCCTACAATTTTATTAAAATCATAAAACTAAATTAGTTAATCTTGCATTTCAAAATCAAAATTTAATAAATTAGATTTTATAAACATGTTAAATTTTACCTGACTATCAATGCCATATGCCTCATGCAAAATTTTAGCTTCCCTCTCCATCTCCATAGCCACAAATGGATCCTTCGTAGTAGCCTCTTAAGTGTCGGTGGGGTCATATGAACAAGTCGCCCCACAAGATTGACACACATGGGTTCGAAGGCCACCACTCAAAGACTCCCCTAGATGGCATTGTAGAATAGGGCTAGTATGATGGATGACACTCTAGGTCAAAGATTTGATTTCCTGCAATGTCTCTATGTCGACACTCTCCTTCACAATAAAAGGAATAACAACATGCTCACGAGGTGGCCTAGTGAGAGGTCATCTCCCTTGTCACGTAGGATTTGACTATGCACCAGGTCTATCTTGAGTCGACCCCCCACCTCTCCCCTAGAAGTCCCTCATATCAAAATAATTTAGGTTTTTGTTCAATATGAACTCACTATATAGTTTCCTAAGAAAATACTATGAGACTTCACAATTGTTGCATGGTGGTAATCAAAGACCATGTACCACCTCTCATAAAAATAGTTCCTAATCTATTGGTGGTGGCACCAATGAATAGGAAACCTCTTTGCATTGAGGGTAAGATTTTGATTTGTGTGTGGGTCAGTGAATAATGAGCACAAATCACCTTTTGTAATTTTTAAATCCTTTACATCTTTATATGATAGTTTATCCGCATAATAATCCCTAGCCACCTGCCTCCTATCTTGCCATCCAGCTATTTGTTTGCTAATTAAATCTACATTTTTTAACATATCTTTCAATGAATTTGCTAGGGTCATTATTTCTATAGTTGAACCATTTGGATCACTCAACCTACTGATTAAATCCTCTATTTGTTTTTTGTTGTTCTCAATTTCACTCATTAAATTCTGTTGAGTGCCAAGAGAGTATTGAGTGATTGGTGGAGGAGGTTGTTGTTGAGGTTGATTTTATTGTTGAGGATTTTGTTCTTGAGGATTTGGTTGCTCTTCTTATTGAGGATTTTGAGGGTTTGCAAGTTCATTTGAATCTCCTACAAATTCAAAAAAAAAAAATTCAAATACAACCTAAAACTAACAAATTCAAAACAAAAAGCAAACAATCCTTACCTCTCACACCTCCTCTTCATCGTGGTGCCATCCTTGCGAAGAAATAGTAACCGTTGGTGAAGATTTTTCAATAATTCCTCCTCCTAGAATGCGAGCACAAAAATGGGGGTTTTGGCCACGGGCACAACAAAAAACACAGTTGAAATGAAGAATCAATGAGAGTTTCACCTTTTTTTTCTTTTAACTTTCCATAATGCGAGCACATTATAACACACTCACGTTATGGGATCATTGTGCCTAACCCTCAGGCTTGGCACACTAAGCCATAAAGTGAGCGTGTTATAACGTGCTCGCGTTATAGCATGTTTGCATTATGAATTTTCAAAACTTTTTTTGAAAGTGTCCACAAATTTTCTACCCATCTCCTTGCACCCACCTGGGGCTTAGGGGGAAGACTGAAATTGGAGGGAAAAGCATGCCAAGAATGGCAAGTCTAATAAGCATGATAGTATTAGAAAATTTAAAACTTCAAAATTTGAAAAGTAGAATTTTATGGAAAAAAGTTGGTGGTTGAGGAAAGGATGCATGAATAACCGAACCCAAAATTCTAGAATTTGAGGAAAAGGGGATTAGAGGGGAAATTGGACTTGGAGGGAAAGGTATTTTATGGATGACTAGTCTGATAGGTATTCCAATATGAGAAACTTTGATACTCCAAAATTTATAAAGTGAAAATTTGGGGAGAAAAGTTAAATTTCAAGGAAAGGATGCATGGATGACCAAGCCTAGAATCCAATAATTCAAGGAAAAGGGGATTATTGTGGAAATATGGACTTGGATGGAAATTCATGCTAGGGATGATAGGTCTGATATGCATGTTGATATGAGAAACTCTGAATCTCCTAAATTTACAAAGTCACTTGAAGAAAAGACAAATTACAAGGAATTGACCATAAAAGTACCCTTTAAATTTTTACTAAGGATATTTATTGAACACGCTTTAAATGAATACCCTTAGACAATTATTTAGCATAGGGGAGACAACTAGAGATTTCTCAAAATAGTTATTAACAAAGGGTGGATAGGGTCAAATCAAAAAATTATGGAGCAAAATAAAATAAAGATGAGACACATAAAAATAAGTTACCAAAAAAGCTAAGGAAATGAAATAATCTAAGAAAAATAAATGATATAATAAGACCAAATAACTAACTTGTCAGATCTACATAACAACCATGAATATGAAAAATTTACTCTATAAACACAAAGAGAACCATTCATGCAGTCATTAATCTATGATCTACATGTTGAATGAATGGTGTAGTCATCTAAGGGAATAAATTAGACTCATAATCCTACCCATTCATGAGAACAACAAAGTAGACAATCATGAATTCACTTGCATAGATGATTACCAATAAAAATGTGAATATTCATTCAACTCAAAAAATGGTGTTTATGAAAATAAATTTAAAAATATTACAAGTATCATATTCAAATAAAAAATAAAATTGTATTCCACAATAGTTTCCTTTCTCAAGAGAAACCAAAGTCCTCATCTCATAATATGACTCAATCCTTATTTCTATACCCAAAAAAGTTCTCCATGTAAAATCCCCTTTAAACTCATATATATATATATGTGTGTGTGTGTGTGTATAACCTTTCCAAGAATCCCTCATTAGGGCTAACTAAAACAAATTTTTAATATTTTTCATCAAATATTCTAAAAGTTTGAGAGATTTGATCTTTGACCAACTTGAAAATATTCTTGATTTTATATAAAAGATTAATCTAGAATGAACCATGGACTAAACTCTAATAGATCTTATAACTCCCATTTAAATCTATAAATCTTCAATATTATGATAGCCACACCTTCACTAAATATTTGACTACCTAATCTTGCATTTTCATCATGAGATTAGAAGAATCCAAGTCATTTCTCCAAAGATTCCTTACACAATCAACAAAAAGTAAAATTAACTTGATGTTTCAATTTAAAATTAATCTCCTTCAAATTATCATATAACTTATGGTTGAATAGCTTGGTTATGTCTTATAATTGAATCTAAAATGCCTTACACATAAAAATGGATCACAATAGTGTTGTCATAGGTGAGATCACCCTTGGAAATCCTTGTGACAAGTTTGTAGGTGTAATCATAGATGAAGGATGGGTATTGATTTTCTTATTGCTATTAGGTCATAGTTGTGCTAAATTTACATTATTTACATCATGTCAAGTAGGATCAAAAGGCTTAGCCATGCCATAATATTTATTGTATTCTATACAAGCCCATAAATTTGATTGTGGGAATCTACATGGAATCTTTGGAGGTTCTAACATGGTATCATAGGAAGATACAGGAGATATACATGTCACTAAGTGAAGTGTGTATAATGAAAAGGAAGGTACACACATGGTTGTAGACTCAAAGACAAGTTGTGTCAAACTTGATCTTACTAGTGAATGATAATTGAGCTATATAAATGGTTTTGAAAGTCCCTTAGAAATAAAATATAAATTTACATTCAAATATGAGATTCTAATTTACAATCAAATGTGAGATTCATACTTAAATATAATTCATGGATAGGATGAAATAATTATTAAATTGAATTATGGAAAGCACTAGAGAATTGTGGTCAGAAGAAAGATATACGTGGTGACCCAAAATTCATCTAGGTATAATTTTGATGCAAAAATCATACTTACATGGACCTAATTTTGTCTTATTTTTATAGTTTAATCACATAGCTAAGCCCAAAATTCCTCGTATTTAAAATAATTCTAAATAAGCCTAGAGTCACTCGATGTTTGAAGTTTGAGAATGAAGCACATGGACTCTAGAATAAACATATAAAAAAGCTCAATGAGTGATATGTGGGACAAATGAAGAATTGCATGTGGTAGGCTCAAGAGGCTATGGACTTGAAATGTGGATGCAAGTTAAATTAAGTCATAGCTTACTCACTCGGATGGGTTTATAGGATGCTTGAGGTGAAATCTATTTAGAATCTAGATAAGAGATGTCAAGTGAATGAAGGTTCACTAGAATTAAAATCTTTGGAATATAAAAACATATTCTATAAGTAACAACTAGAAAGTGTGAAGATAGACACATGGAAGAAATGAAAGGTTTCAAAATTTGAAGTGAAGATGAACTCAAAAATCAAATTATTTTTAATGGGAACTTGAATATAGATTTTCTTGGGTACAAACAAATATATTTATAGATGTAAGAGAGAAAGTGCATTGTGGTTGATTGAACTTTTGAAGTCTAGAGAGGAATGTCATATGCTCTAGATGTGCTACATGGATATGACTCATGAATGATGTGTGGTACACAATTATGAATTCAATTCAAAATGTGAATTTAAAATCACTACTCGATATGATTTAAATGGTTGGGATTGAGGATATAGATATGTAAATATTGGTAAAATAGAATGAGTAAGGTTTAATATGTCTACATATTTAGAATAGATTAAAAAATTGATGTGAGAGGTTGAGAGAAAAATAGTTTAATATAATCATAATTCCATTTTAATCCATTCATGGAAAGGATTGGTCCCTCAAGAAAATAAAAGTATATTAAAATGGAATGAAAGAAAATATGAATATGATAAAATAAAGTAGAAACTTGAAAAAATAAAAATAAATAACCTCGATGAAATAGGAAATTTCATGAGTCTAATAGTATGTATGAGATTGAGTATTTACAAGACTTGTGAAATTAAAATTGGAATAAAATAGAAGGATGTGCTCAAGGGATTATAAGTTTTGCAAGCATAGAGGTAGAGGAAATGGTGACCCCAATTTTTAAAGAAAAACTGAGCAAGTTATACAAGTGGAAATATTTTTCTATCATACTTACCTTATCATGTCTTTCAAAAAAAACTCCCTTAAAGATTATCTACTTGCAGAAGAGATATTATGGAAGGGTTGTCTTATACTTAATACAATGAAAATAAATTGTTTCTAAAATTATTTTTACAATGCCAAAAAAAACCTACATATCTTCTTGGAAGCTTTAGTTTCACTAAAAATTCTATATGGTTATGAGATTTGTGGACCTAGGCTTCACAATTCTTATTTGGATTAGGTTGATGAATTTTCTAATTTTTATACTATCCAAACATTTATAACCATTAGTTCCACATGCAAATTTTTTATTGAATTAGCACTCATTTTCTTCATACTTTACCTACTATTCTTGTAGTGAGGTTGCTTCATAGAGTAAGATGCATGATAATTAACATTAATAGGCATATAGATATTCAATCAAGCTTCTTTAATATTCTATGAGGTTATGTGAATAAGGGATTAAGAAAACTTCATATGTAGGTGAGCATAAGATCATGATGGGTCAAACATGAGTGCTAAGTAACAATAAAAATACTAAATATGGACTTAAACAACTTCAAATAAAAATTGAATGAGTTATTTAAATAATTTGAAAAAATAAAGGTAGTAATGAAAATTATGGGAAATTAAATGTAATTTATGGATTACTTTTTTCAAAAGAATAATTTGATGCAAATTAGATATTTCAATAAAATAGAAAGTAGGCACAATTTCATTCTTAAGTCTAAACAAAAGAAAAAATATTTTTTTAAGATTTTAATAGACACTAAGAATATGAGTAGATGTGCCAAATATTTTTATGATTTTGTTTTGTAAATAAATAATTATTTATAAAAAATTTCACTGCAATTTTTAAAAAATAGTAACAAACTTATTTTAACCAACTTAATTTGGTAAAAAAACATGATTTTTTTTTTTTTGAATCATATAGTCAATTAAGGTTAGAGGGTAAATCTAAGAAGATTAGTTCAATTCTAGTGGAAGTTTCAAACTTGGAAAAAAACTTGAAATCGGGAAAAACAAAACGAGATCTCATTATTTAGCAAATGGGATCTTGTTTCACTTGAGGACCTTGAGCCAAAAATGAGATCCTGTTCTAAAATGAGATCCCATTTCATAAAGGCTTAAATTGTTTTAAAAATAAAACAAGATCCCATTTAGAAACATGATCCTGTTTCTAGAACGAGATCTTGTTTTGTCTCTAAAAAAATAAAATTTTAGCCCAATTTTTGCTATGGGTTTCGGGTCGGAAAATAAGCTTGGGGAGCTAACTCTTAGCTTTGGAACTACTTTGACATGCAACTTGAAGGTCATGTTAGTGTTAGTAGAAAAGAGTGACTTTGGACACATGTTTGAAAATATTTTTTGTGGAATTTTTTGACAAAATTAAAATCAATTATAGATGAGATTATGTAGATTCCAAATATGTATTTTTTTTTACAATTGAATTATTTTTGATATTTTTCAAAAAAAAAAAATGAAATTGGTCCATAAACTTGAAATATTAGGGTTTTTTAGTATTTTAATATTTTTTTAATAAAATATTTTTTTGAAAAATGAATTATAAGTCCACATTCTTTAGAAAATTCTTTTCAATTTGATTTTTTTTTTAAAAATGATAAGTTTAGGTCATCTTATGTGTGGCGTACAAAAATATTTTTCAAAACAACAAATATGGCTGGTAAAAAATTAACAAAAATATATCCAAAAAAAATTGTCCACATTCTTCAATGTGTTAAAAATCATTTCCCAAAAGGATTCAAAAAAGTTCAATTATTTAGGTTAAAATATGGATGATGTACACATGCATGGTATGGTAAAAAAATGACTTTTAAATAGTGGTTTTTAGACATGCCTATCAAAATTCAATGTGTATCATCTAGGTATTAGTAAATTACATATCTGGAAACTAGATTCGGAGTACTACATTTCATATTACTGACTTTTTTTTAAGATTCAATCTCTAAATGCTTCAAATTTTTAGGTCAAATCACAAAAATTCTAAAAATCAAAGAAAAAACTTCCATTTTTGGCCAAAAAGTGGACTCAACTTCTTGCACACACCCTAGAAGTCTGACACATCTTTTAGATTTAAAAATGGCTAAGTAGTTTGCAAGTTATGGACATTTTTCAATATGTATTTCTATCAATAATTCAAACAGTGTGTATATAAAATAATATTAATAAAAAAATTCATTTTCATTAATCAAAATCTAATTTTAAAAATCGTAACATCGAAAGTGCAATCACAAAATCTATAAAGACATTCTAACTAATGATTTACATAGAAAAGATAGATTTGAGATTCCCAAACCTAATTTTAATATAATCCAAAAACATATTAATAAAAAAATAAATTATAAAATAAAAATGAATATTCATTATTAACATATATAAATTTAAAAAAATTAACTCTAGCCTTTATAAATTTATATAAAATTTTACAGATACATATTTGAAATTTTTTATGTTAATACTTGTATATATTAAAATATATTTTTAAGTTCTTACAATAGAGACTAGAAACATATATTGTGGTAGGATTGTAATGTTAATATTTCTCAAATGGATGGTGTGCTAATCAGTTTGAATTGGTGGCTCCTCACAATAATGTTTGTATGCATGATCTACATTAGCCAAAAATTGTTTATCTTAGCTTTGAGATAAATACAACATATCGTTTTAACATTTAAGGTAAATTAATCCTCCTCAACACAAATATTTATAAATATCACAAACAATAGTATACAAACCATAAAACAATGTATGCATTGAATGAACACATTCCAATTAATGGGTCATTATTATTTGGGTTAAATAAAAAAATAAAAAATACATTTACAATCCAAGTCTATTAATAAAGAACATTCAAATCAAATGTTTATAGTTCTATGTAAACATATACAAGTAGTTATACATCTTAAAATTTTAATTTAAAAGTAATATTTCAAGCATAAAAATATATTCTTGTAGTTTATCAATACATTATTTGTGAATATTAAAATAAAATTAGTGAAACAACTTAAGATATATTTAATCTTGTGCAAGAATTCAAATCTTTTAATATTTTCTTCATAAGCTTGAAAGTAAGAAAACATATTTGTCTAGGTATAATGGAATTACAAGGCAATACCATTATCATGAGAAGTATTTGACAATAATAATTTACACTTTTCTACAATTATTACCTACTTATCAATCCACTCAATAAATTAATCACCATCTCATCTAAAACTTCAATGAATCTTCTCCTCCATTGCCTTTTTACAGCCAAGATTCCAAATACTCCCCAAAATCCAATAGCAACACTTTCCATCCACTCTACATAACAGTGCCATGGAATTTCTCCTCCCAAGTCATCATCTTCTTTTTTTGGAAGAGAAGTTGGTATGCTATAATTTGATCTCTCTCCAAATTTACATGATTTGTTATTAACTGGGAATCCAAAAAGATTGGGGTTCTTAGAGAAATAAGTAGAATTGAATGTATTAAATTGGATTCCTATTGGTATTTTTCCACAAAGCATGTTGCTAGATACAATGAAAAAGCTTAGAGAGAAAACTTGTAGCATCTCATTTGGAATCCTGCCATGCAATTTATTGTTTGAAAGATCAAGTGACTCTAACTCTGTAAGCATTCCAAATTTTCTTGGAATCTCTCCTATAAGACTATTATATGATAAGTTCAATGTGTGAAGACCTTTAAGGTTTCCAATTACTGGAGGAATGTTACTTGATATATTATTTGTAGATAGATCAATGCAAGTTATAAGTAACATCACTGAACTTACATACACCATTTCTAATCCTTTTTTGAACACTTGGATCTCTTCTTTGTAATAATAGGAGCTACCACCATTGTCATGTGAGCTTTGCGATGTAGAATTTCTCATACCTATCAATGCTACCAATTGTGGTGGTATGACACCAATCAAACTATTGTGAGAAATATCTAAAACATGAAGACTTGACAAATTGCTTAATTGATGTGGAATGTGTCCTTCAAATTTATTTGACCTCAAAACAAGTATTATCAACTTGGAGAAATGGCCCAACCAAAGTGGTATGTTTCTAGAAAAAATATTATTAGCCAAGTTTAAAATCTACAAGCTAGAACAGTTCTTAAGACTTGATGGCAAGTTTCCCTTCAACTTATTGTCATTGAGATGAAGTGAACTAAGTTCGCTTAGCATTCCTATATGAAATGGTATCTCTCCTATTAAACCATTATATGCTAGGTTTAATCTAGCTAGAGTAGAGCAATTAGTTATGATTGATGGTATTTTACCAGATAATTTGTTCTTTGAGAGATCCAAAACCTCCAATTGTTGCAGAAGACCAATCGAAGTGGGCATATCACCACTTAGATAATTTGCTAAAAATGATAAAAAACTAATTGTTGGTAGAAGATTTCTGATATACACTACAATATACCCTATGAATTCATTTTGAGATTAGTCCAACAATTGCAAACTGGATGTTGACATTGAAAAATTTGGAAGAGGACCTTGTAATGCATTACCATGTAAGTCCAATTGGGAAAAATACCTTAAAAAGTCGGAGGGAACATGACCTTGCAAGATATTGTGTGACAAGTTAAGATAATATAGATTAGGAAGCATCCCTAACCAATCTAGAGTATTTCTAGACATGCTATTGTTGGAGAGATCCAAAGTGGTTAATCTATATTGTGTGGAAATGAATGGTGGAAGGATACCACCAATACTACATGAAGCTAAGTATAACTCATCAAAGTAAATTGTGGGTATCCAATTTGGTTCAATGATGATAGTCAATTCATTGTTGGAAAAATCAAGTGTAGAAATTGTAGTCAAATTTTGAAAAAGACTAAGCAAAATGTTGCTTTGAAGATTGTTTGAAGATAGGTAAATATTCCTAACACTAGGAAGACTTCCAATTGAAATGGGAATGCTACCATTTAATTGATTGTCTCTAAGATCAAGAGTTACTAAAGATGGCAGTTCCCCTAACTGGAAAGGGATGTTTCCACTCAACATATTGTGAGATAGATCAAGAGTTACTAAAGATGATAGTACCCCTAGTTGAAAAGGGATATTTCCACTCAACAAATTGTAAGATAGATAAAGATGTTCTAAAAATGATAGTTCCCCTAGCTGGAAAGGGATATTCCCACTCAACAGATTGCGAGATAGATACAAAATGTTTAGAGATGACATTTGATTGATTGACGATGCAATCTCTCCTTTCAATAAATTTCCATCAAGATACAAGTTTTGTAGATTGGAGATATTTCCAATGAAAGAAGGTATAAAGTCTCCCATCTTTTTTATCCAAAATCAAGAATTACAAGGGAGGAAATATTTGTAATACAAGGTAGTATACTTCCTATCATATCAGACTCATAGACAATAAATATAGTGAGATGAGACCATTCCCCACATAGTATTTGTTTTAGATTTCCACTTAAATCGTTCCCCACCAAATTGAGCTCTTTTAAACTAGGAAAATGAGAGAGACTTAGGGGAAATGAACCACTTAATTGACAATAAGGGAATGAAAGCTAAACCAAACTAGTCATATTTACTAACCACAAAGGCGTTGACCCTTCAAAGCTATTGGAACCCAAATGGATGTGGGAGAGGAAGGTGAGGTTTTGGATAGCATTGGGAATGTGCCCTAAAAGCAAGCAATATACAAGGTGGAGGTGTTGGAGATTGTGAAGATGAGAAAGGGGTGCTTCCAATTGCTTTCCTGTCATATTCAACACTATTCCGTCAAGGGACAAGTATTTTAATTTCCCCATCTTTTCTGTCCACACTAAACTAGGACTATATATTTCCCCACCAACTATTCTATAATCTATTCCATATTCATACACATGTGCAATAGATAGGTCCAAAAATTGTAGCTGAGAAAGATTCCCCAACTGATTTGGAATTGTACCATTGAAACTAGCCATAAACAAGTTGAGATAAGCTAAGTTGTGCAAGGAGGCAAAGTGCTTTGGTATTTCACCTTCAAAATAGTTGTAGCTCAAATCTAGATGTCTCAATTCTTGCAGGGAAAATAGATCTACACATTAAACAAAAAAAACTAAAACTACTCACATTTTTGTAAGGATATTTGTAAGGGAAAGCTTAAAGGGAAAAATATGAAACATTGATTTGTAAAAAGTACCTTTGGGCAGAACAACAGTGAAATAATTGAAGCTTAGATCTAAATGTTGTAGTTGCTTTAATTGGAAAAAAATTGTAGGAAGTTAGCCATTTCTCTTGCTAGTCATGGAAAGATGGAGTTTGATAACATTTGAGCTGTGAGGGGTGTTGGGTTTAGTGAAGCCCAAATTAGCATATTTCCTCTATAATTCTAAATAGTTTCTTTTTCTTGTTTAACTTCTATTGGCATGTGTTGACCAATTTAAAAGTTGTCTATTTTGAATGGTTTTTTCTATTTCTTAGATTGGATACTTGTTTTATAAATAATGTTGTTGGCTAAATATGTAATTGATTCAGAACTTGATAATAATAGAGATAATCCTTGAGTGTGGACGTAGCCATCAAATTGATGGTGAACCACGATAAATCTGTTGTTCTTGATTTTTTATTGTTTTTTAATCTTTTACTTCTGCAATTTTCTTTTCACTTTGTTCTACAAATTATATTCAACAATTGGTATTAGAGTAGGTTGGAAAAATTTGGTGCAGGAAATTGTGAAGAACTTATGCAGCCATGGAGGATGCAGACAGGTGGAAAATCAAAAATTTTGTAGGGAAAAATTTGGGGCTTTGGAAAGTGCAGATGGAATCCCTTCTCATCAAACAAGATCTTTTGAATGCATTGGCTGGAAAATCCAAAGGGAAAGGATCTCTATCAGATGAAGAATGGGAGAAGCTGGACAAAAAAGCAAGAGCTGCAATCTCCCTGTCGCTCTCCAACAATGTTTTATTTAATTTCTCTATAGAGAAGACTACACAAGAGTTGTGGGATAAATTGTCTTTAATGTATGAAATGACATCTGCTTCCAATAAGGTATTTATTATGAAGAATTTGTATAATTTAGAAATGCGAGAAGGAGGGATTATGTCCAATCATTTGAATGAGTTTAATACTTTAGTTACCCAGCTGATTTATGTAGGCATTAATTTGGATGATGAGATCAAGGCTATTTTATTACTGTGTTCGTTACCAAATAGCTGGGAAGGTGTTGTGATGGAAGTGAGCACTTCGGTGGCTACCAAAAGCAAGCTGAAATTTGATGATGTTGTAGCCACTTTACTGAGTGAAGATATGCGGAGAAAAAATTGAGAACCTTTGTCTGGTGAAGCATTAATAGCTATAAGTATTGGAAAGAGAGGTAGAAGTAAAGAAAGTGGAAAATATAATAATTGAAGGAGATCAAAATCCAAATTGCAGTCAAGAGGAAAAATTGGTGCCTATTGGTTTTGTGGTAAGCCAGGCCACACAAAGAAAAATTGTTGGAATTATAAGAACGCACAAGACTCAGTCATCAAAAATCAAGCGAACATTGTAGGTGAAAAGGATGATGGTGTTTTAATTTTGGTTGTCGATGACATGACTACAGACTCTTGGGTACTTGATTATGGAGCTTCTTTCCATGCTACTTCATGTAGGCAAGCTTTCACAAATTTCCAAGAAGGTGTTGTCGGTAAAGTTTTTCTTGGTGACAATAAGGAGTGTGCAATTGTTGGTAAGGGTGATATAGTTTTAAATTTTAAAAATGACAGTCAATGGATTTTAAAGGATGTCAGATATGTTCCTTTGTTGAAAAGAAATTTAATTTCTGTCAATCAATTAATTGCTTTTGTGTGTGATGTTAAATTCTCTTTAGAAAATTGGCAAGTAACAAAAGGGGTTTTATTGATTGCTAGAGGAAAGAAGTTGGGTAATCTTTATATTTTAAAATGCCATGGTAAAGTGGCAGCTGCCATGATAGTCATGGACAACAATTCATAAATTTGGCACAAGAGGCTCAGTCACATGAGCAAGAAAGGGCTTGAAGTAATGCTTCAATGAGATCAACTTCCCAGCTTTCAATCGGTGGATTTGTAGTTTTGCAAACATTGTCTTTATGGCAAACAAAGTTGGGCCAGCTTCTTGAGGACAGGCCATGATCAAAAAACTACTCCTTTGGTACTTGTGCATTTAGACGTTTTTGGTCCTACTGAGGTAACTTCATTTGGTGGTGCCAATTACTTTGTCACATTTCTTGATGATTATACTCGGAAAGTTTGGATTTACATGTTGAATAAAAAATTATAATTTTTTTCAAAGTTTAAAATTTTCAAGGCTCTTATTGAAAATCAAGTATGGCATAAGATTAAATGTCTGAAAATTGACAATGGAGGAGAGTTTTGTTCCTCATAGTTTGATAATTTTTGTGCAGACAATGACATTCGAAGAATAAAGGTGGTCCCATTCACCCCTCAGGAAAATGAAGCAGTTGAGTGGTTAAATTAAACAATTTTAGAGAGAGCTCATTGTATGCTCTCCAATGCTGGGTTGGGAAAATAGTTTTGGGTGGAGGCTTGCAACACTACAGTTTATTTGATCAACTGTGCTCTGTCATCTCATTTGGATTTTGACATTCCTGAGGAGAGATGGCTTGGGAAGATAATTTCACATCATCATTTGCAGGTGTTTGGTTGTGAAGCATTCATGCATATTATGAAAGAACAATGAACAAAGCTCAATTTCAAATCGAAAAGGTGCATTTTTCTAGGGTATGGAGAAGATCAATTTGGTTTTAGGATGTGGGATCTCGTTTCCAGAAAGGTTGTGCGCAGTCAGGATGTTGTCTTCAATGAGAAATTTTTTTCAGGTTTGCAGCCTCTGGACAAATCTTCAGATGAATTTTTTGATGTTGATTTATTTGATAATGGTTGTGTCAAGCAAACATCAGTTACATTCTCCCAGCCTTTAGTAATTCCTTTACACACTAGCAACCTTGTTTGTTCACAACCATCTAATTTACATGCTCTGCCTTCACATGTTGATGTCCCAATTTATACTACCACTCTACCAGTGCCTACTTTGTTTAATTCTCAGCCTTCATTCATTAATTCATAGTCCATAGAAGGAAAGATGCCTGCCACTACATATTTGATCCCTAAAGATCAAGCGCAACTTTCTCCATCTCAAGCGCTACCCTCAACACATCAAATGTAGCCTAAAGGCATGCCTACATTGTTTTATTCTTTTAATGTGCAGCCCATAAGTCAACCACACCATTTGCAAGGTCATTCGCTACATTTGCATATTGATAAGTAGCCTGTCAATGATATGCCTAGAAACAATGTCCAGCGAAGTATAGAAATACAATGTATTGGAGAAAATTCACAAAGTACTAAAGCAAATATAGAAAAATAGGGTAATTCACAGCATGAAATTGGTCCTCTATTAAGAAGATCAACCCGGAAGAGGCAACTCCCAAATAAATTTGATGATTTTGAGTTATTTTCATCTAATAATTATGATTATGAATTATTGCTTCGTGGTGAGGTAGAGCCGATGACTTTCAAACAAGCTTGCAAAGATGCAAATTCGGTCAAATGGATGGAGGAAATGAATGAAGAAATGGAGTCCTTGCATGCTAATGACACTTGGGATTTTGTTCATCTTCTGCCAAATCGGAAACCTTTGAAGAATAAATGTGTGTATTGTGTGAAAGAGGAAGAGGGAGGCCATTAACATTACAGGGCCAGACTAGTTGTCAAGGGTTTTGCTTAGGAAAAAGGCATTGATTTCAATGAGATTTTTTCACCAGTTGTGAGAATGATCACCATTCGAGCAGTGTTAGGCTTGGCATCCATTTGGGATCTTGAACTTGAGCAATTAGATGTCAAAGTTGCTTTTCTTCATGGAGATGTTGAAGAGGAATTATACATGGAGCAGCCTGAAGGTTTTGCAAAATCAGGTCAAGAGCATTTGTATTGCATATTGAAGCGGAGTTTGTATGGGCTCAAGCAAGACCCCAGACAATGGTATTTAAAATTTGACAGCTTCATGACTCAACAACAATTTATTCATTGTGGTTCAAATCCATGTGTTTATTACAAGAAGCTTCCAAATGGTGAGTTTGTCATTTTATTACTTTATGTTGATGATATGCTAGTTGTTGGCAATAGTGTGAGGATAGTTTGTGAGTTAAAACAACATTTATCTCATAGATTTTCCATGAAGGACTTAGGGGCAGTAAAGAGGATTCTTGGGATGAATATAATCAGAGATAGGAAAAAGAGAGAACTTAGATTATCTCAAGAAAATAATATTCTAAAAACCGTAGATAGATTCAATATGAAAAATGTCAAATTTGTGAGTACTCCTTTGGTTGATCATTTTAAGTTATCCTCAACTATGTGTCCTAAAACAGATGAAGAAAAAGAATACATGAAATGTGTTTCATATTCATCAGCAGTTAGTAGTTTATTGTATGCCATGACTTGTACTCGTCTGGATATTGCTCAAGCATTGGTAGTAGTGAGCAAATTTATGAGTAATCCAGGTAAACAACATTGACAGGTAGTATAGTGGATGTTCAAATATTTGAAAGGTACTTTTGATCATGGTTTATGTTTTGGTGGTAAGGACATTCATCTACGAGGTTATGTTGATTCAAATATGGCTAAAGATCTGGATAAAAGGCGTTCTACCACCAGTTATACATTCACTTTTGCTGGGGCAGCGATCAGTTGGGTTTCTCGGTTGCAACAGGTGGTTGCACTTTCTTCTACGGAAGCAGAATATATTGCTCTTTCTGAAGGGGCAAAGGAAATGATTTGGTTGCAGAGATTGATAGGTGGTTTATGGTTTCATCAATCGGTTTTCACTCTCTTTTTTTATAGCAATAGTGCTATTCACTTGTCAAAAAATTCAGCCTTTCACAATCGGACGAAGCACATCGAGTTGCGATATCACTTCATTCGCCATTGTATCGAAGAAGGGAAGTTGTAGGTGGAGAAAATTGACACAAAGTCGAATCCAGCTAACATGTTGACGAAAGTAGTTCCAAGGGAGAAGTTTGAATTCTGTAGAGCTTCTCTCGGACTTGTGCAGCTCTAACATTAACTCTGCAGTGGTGGGATATCTCTGAGCAGCAATTTTGTCATCAAGTGGGAGATTGTTGGGTTCAATGAAGCCCAAATTAGCATATTTCATCTATAATTCGAAATAGTTTCTTTTTCTTGTTTAACTTCTATTGGCATGTGTTCGCCAATTTAGAAGTTGTCTATTTCAAATGGTTTTTTCTATTTCTTAGATTGGAGACTTGTTTTATAAATAATGTTGCTAGCTGAATATGTAATTGATTCAGAACTTGATAATAATAGAGATAATCGCTGAGTGTGGATGTAGCCATCAAATTGATGGTGAACCATGATAAATCTATTGTTCTTGATTTGTGATTGTTTTTTAATCTTTTACTTCTGCAATTTCTTTTTCACTTTATTCTACAAATTATATTCAACAAGGGGCACATTCCACTTCCCTCCATTCACAACAATTAAAACCCTGCCATAGAAATGGATTATGTAATTTACTATTAAAAGCAAGAAGAGCATCTCTTTCATGAGAGAGGCAAGAAGTGATATTGCAGCTTATCATTTGGAAACAACATGCAAATGCAAGAAAATAGAGTATAGCAGAGAAGAATTTTTCCATGGCAAGAATTTAGATTATTTATCTACAACAACAACAATGTTGATTGGAGATTTAATAACCTGAATTAAACAAGAATTGTCTGGTTTAAAAAAAATTAAAAACATAAAAAAAGGCCCAGCAAAGAGAAATGTAGATGTGTACCAAAATCTGAAGGGATAGATTGAGTAATGGTGAGAAGAGTGAGTAATGAGGAAGGGAAAGCGAGTTTATATAAGCAGGGAGATGTGTATTATGTGTTGGGAAGGTCTTGCATTCCCTTTCACTGGTCACAGATAAGAAATTAATGGAATATAACAAGTCAAATTAATGGTCAGTAGGAAGATGTGTATTACATTTCCAACATAGGAAAGAAAACTCGAATAGTCCAAAAATGAATGCTAGTCACACCTTTCCTTACTACTTTCTACCGATAGTGGTAAGAATTATTATAGAAGTTAGCTCTACTAAAATTAATTACACCAAAGGCATATCCTTATTTGAAATGAACCGAGCTTAATTTCACTATCCACAACTTGCAATACAGGAGAAGGCATGGGAGACAGTTGAAAGCATTTTCATCGTCTGATTCACCGATTCAGCACTTTTAAACTTTCAGTTGCAGCGTACGTTCTTCTTTGTCAGATTGCAACTTGCAAATAGCAATAAATCCTTGCCTCATGCCTAAAAACCAAAATTAACTCACATTTAATATCTTTATTTAAAAGGCTGACAAAATATCACCAATGTCTAAATAAATAACCCTAAAACCCTGATATTTTCATATCTACTTTCATTTACTGTGAAATGGAGTCATGAGCCCTCCCACCATTTGTTGTCGTGTATATATCTAGCTTGGGAGAAGCAAAGAAGTCATTCTTGATTATATTACAGATATTGCGGGAAGGAAGAGTATAAATACTAGAAGAGTCGTTCAGTCCAAGAGAACAGGCGTATGTAGTGCAATGGAAGCGGAGGAGTTCATTGCCATCTACAATGCAACAGGCATGCTTCTTTGCAAGCTTATTTTCCTTTGCTTTGACCATGTCCCTGTACTCTTCAAACTTGTTTATATTCTTCTAGGTATTGTGCACCTTCAGTAGCCTTTTTATTTTGCAGATGGGATTCTCCTTCTTCAACCAACTTGATTGGAATATGATCTCCACAATGTTGCAGACCAAATCTTCTTCACTCAGCTCCGATACTGCTTTTATCACACTCAAATATATGTTACCACTCTTCACATCTCATCATACCACATAAATTAAAGCAGCAACTAAAGGATTATGCCATGGTAAGATCTTGTAAATTTTTCCTGCAAACTTTTCCCATTTTTTCCTCAACGGCATCGTTAAGAGCGAGCACGACACAATTTGTGCATAATCTTGAGGTAAGTCACTTGAAAAGTTTCAGTTAATTTTCCTTTTTTACATATATCTATTATAGAAATAGATTTATTGTTAGCACTACAAATCAGAAGAGATGGTGATTTTTCTCATCTTCCTTCTTCTCATGGTGTTCATGGAATACAAATGTGCCACTGCCCACAATAGCAGCTACAATGACCTCCTCCTCTATCTTGTGCATGTGTGCATGCTATGGATCTTTCTTTGCTTCATGCTTCTCATACTATCACATCAAAAAACCAAATTATTTTAAATTTCAAACATTAAAAACAATAGTTTTACATATATATATATATTAAACAAAGTACATCGATGAAAATCCTCCAATAGTGACGACACTGAATTCACTAGCATATATACAAATATACAAATTCAACTGTAGTTTAGATATAATCATTGAATATATCAGAACATACCAATGCAAATTCTCTAAGAAATATTTAATACCTAAGCCTGAAATGAACTGTATTGCTTAACATGGAGGTGTATGACCACTTGAGTTTAAACAGGGCCATGCTTTTGAGGACTATTGCTCCCCTTTCCACATCATTGGATTTTTATTATGTTACTTCCTCTTTTTTTGTGCTTGGAGAGTGATAGGTACTTCCTAATGTTTGCTAGATTTTATCTCTAACCTGAAGATTAAAGAAATGGAGGCCAGAACAAAAGCATTAATCTTGGATGTAGTTTTTGATCAATATGAATTGAAGGAAGAATTTGATCAAAGAAATATGGAAAATATCATATTGCCTACTCTGCAATGTCATGAAGTGGATGGAGGATACAATTTATCTTGATTATGAAATAGAGGATACCATTTTTCCTAATACTGAAACATAGGATACCGTTGTTCCTAATATTGAAATAGAGGGTGTGGTTGATCTTGATTTGGAAACAAAAGTTGCAGTTGCTCCTATTCCTAAAACACAGGTTGCACTTGATTCTGATTTTGAAACAAAAGATATAGTTGATCCCGATTCTAGAACAAAGGATGCACTTGGTCCTTATTCTAAAAAAAGAATGCAGTTGATCCCTATTCTAGAACAAAGGATGCACTTGGTCCTTATTCTAAAAAAAGAATGCAGTTGATCCTGATCCTGAAATAGAGGATGAATCAAACCATAATAAAGTTGAAAGTTTAAAAGAGTTTCCTTCATTTTCTTACCTATTAATTTCAGACACAAGGTTGGCAAAAATGAGAGCTCAATGCAAGAGAAGCTAACCCTATTATCATCAAGAATTCCCTAATTGACTTTCCACAACTCTTTGGTGTACCCATTGCACACCAAGGTGCGATTGCTAGTTTATATTTGTAAGAATCGTAATTTATAAGGTGTTATGTATATGATAGAATTGAAAAGTAAGTCATTTTTTTCTAATTATTTTTTAATATATATAGGATGTTTATATATTTCAATTTTTTAAATAAAAAATATTGTATGATTTTATGAGTTTATGTTTAATTTTATATTAAATTTATAAAATGTAAATATTATATTAATTTATGTTATTAATATTATTTTTAATTAAATTTATTAAAAAAATAATTTATTAAAAGAGAAGAGTGTTTATTCTTATAATGTTCTTATTGATTTTATTTTGTTTTGTGTGATTGATTTTAGTGAATGATTTTAGCAAAAAAAAAAAGATCTTTTAATGCATTTATTATATTGTTATGTCATATCATTAAACTCAAAACATCCATGATATATTTTTTAAAATAATTTTTGTTTTAGATTAGATCACATCTATTATTATGTGTCCTAGACTAGACCATGGACTTGAAAGTTTGTCCCTTGTTTACAAAATTCAAAATTCTTATATTTTAAGGTGAAGAATCTAAAACATGATAGTCACTTACTAGGTGTGTGTCAAAAAAATTAATTGTTTGTTTCTTCAATTATATTTAAAGCACATGCATCTATCTATCTATCTATCTGTATGCATATATGTATCAATATGTATCTACACACACACACACCTATTATTGGTATATTCTCTAGAAACAAGCCAACCTGACAAATAGTTGATCAAGTGAAGGAAAGAAGAAATGTAGTACCCAATGAACTTAATCTTGAGCAATTATAGTAAAGGGTGCAATCTCTAGCTTTGAATCCATATTAACTTAGAAAGAAAAAGAAGTAAATCATCTTTCATGACAAAGAACCTAGGAATGCAATATTCCAATATTGCTTCCTCATTCTTACAAAACGAAACATAAATTAAGCTTCATAGACCCCAACCAAAATTTATTTCATCTTTACGGGATTACAAGGAAGAAGAAAATAATGGAAGTCAAGTCTACTTTTGATTTCATTCCAAGATACAAACTTAGTCATTTAGACAATGAGAGTCATTAGGTGAAGATATCATCCTAATCATGAAATAAATATATGTGATATATGTTTTACAATACCTAAAATAGGTAAAAATAATAAAAAGAAATAATAAAATTTCAAGATAAATGTAAACATAACCAAAAAAAAATCATCTAATACAAAATAGTTTATCTTCAAAAACTTATAACTAAAAAATTGTAAATCTAACCATTTCACTTTATTAAATATGTCAAGTGAATATGATATATTTTTTTTAAATATCCTTAAATAATATATTTAATTTAATTAATTACATACATTTTATATAATTTTAAAAGTAATTAAAATTTTGATTATGAAAATATAATCTATCTTTAAAAAGTTTGAATGTAGTTAAAAAAATATTTTCCTTCCCAATTGAAGTTAGGTAGCATACAAGTGTTCCCACATTTTCTACAAAAGCTTAGAAGTCCACCTTTGCAAGGGCTTGATGTAATGCCCCGCCAAGCAACCCCAAAGGATACAATACATCTAACATTTATGGCACCAATTTTTTTTTAAAAGTACTAACCTACATCATAATAATCATATAGCACATGAAATGAAAACTAAACATGAACTACATATAACAAATCCCTCGGGTTTACATGATTGCATTATTTTTCACAACAACATTATTACATCATATGAAAGGTAAGTATACACCAGTAATCATAAGATAACATGAACATGGTCAACACATTAATTAAGGGTTACAATATTACAATGCCGCTTCCCAACATGAATGGGGAAGATACAATAAAATAGAATGATACATTTGAAATGAAGGAGTACAAAGCTGCAATTCTGGATTCAACTCAGGAGTCACTGCAAAGTACAATTTTGCACTTCACAATCGATGACTGGGGACCCAATGGGGTGCATAGCACGTTCCACCCAACCACGTGGACCTGAAGGCCCACCCCCCGTGCTAAGAGATGACAAGAAAGACCCCAACGATAACCATCATACAAAACAAGGATACAAGACTTCACAACAAGAACCACAATAACATAAGACAATCTTCAGCACAAGATATAACCAACACAAGATGTGCCCAACATATGGTATACCCAATAAAGCATCAACATACAAATGCCACATGTGCTTTCAGAGGCCCAAGAATGACATAGAGGGAAACAAAACATACATGGTTGTTAAAGGAAGAGTGTCATCGCAATGTTGCATGGGTTACCTTGGCGAATCTTCCTAGGCCTCGGCCCCCAACTTGGGTTACCCTAGTGACCTCTTATGAAACCTGGCCCCACATGTAATCCAATGCGGAATCGATTATCTTTCATAAGGACAAGACAATGATTTTTCCATTCCAGGCCTTCTTAACTCATCTCAATCCCATACAAGCACTTGAGCCATGAGTGAGGCATTCACTTATATCTTGTTAATGTGTGATTCTATCCAAAACCCCTAATTAAATATTAATGTTTTCACTTGATTAATAAACTTCCAATGAGTTACCCTGGGGCCTCTTCTAGGTCTCGGCCCCCATTGAAAGCCACTCCCCTTATGAACCACAAAACTCAAAAGACACTATCAGGGTAAGCCCCCATGCACAACATATAAAGCCACAAGATAAATTGCATTAAGCAAGGCATACACCATCCTACACAAAATCCTCATAACAAAACTATTTTCAAGTGCAAGGCTAAACCCAATCATCAAATAGATCATACGAGCAATAGTTCACAAAGAACCAAAAGTGAAGGCCAATAATAAAGTAACACCTTTCTTTCCCTTTCTCTGGAAGACTAATAAATCACTAAAACAAGGGTTTCCCAACAAGGTGGCAACAAAACTTGTTCTCAAAATCAACATCAACTCAAAACCAAAAACAACCTCCATAAACAAATTCATCATAAACTCCAAAATTACACACAAAATTCACCACAAGAATACACTCAAAAATTCCAAATTTTCCAATTTACCAACATGATATGTCATGCAACAACTATTCCAATAATGAAATAAAGACATACATGATAAATTAACCTATCATCTATTAAGTAACTACAAGAAAATCAATTCTCATAAGGAAATTACTTTCAAATTCATCCTTGAAAATAGATACTTTTGAAACCTATCTAAGCACAAATTAAAGTATATCAATAGAAAAATATGTCATATTATCTAGTAGCTAACCTTATGATAAGGGTGATATTTCTACCCTACTCCAGGTTTTAATCCAAGCCTACTAAACTTTCTTTTATTTAATAATCACTAAATAACCATCTTAATGAACACTCATAGGTACATGAATGTGGTATAAGTAGTTAGATATCTCCTAACTTGATTTTCAATGTTCCTAAAATATAGAGTTTCGCTTCTAAATTTCAAACTTCGACTTTGGAATAAAAATACCCTATTATATCAAATATACTATGCACTGTTAAATTACTCTTTCAATAGTAAACCTTCCAATGCATAACTCCAAATAAATTAACTATTCAATCTCTATATCTTAAAGTATACTCATGTTCTACATTGATTAGGCTACTATGATGCTCAAAAGGAAAGAAGCTATTGAGCTGAGGATGAACAAATGATCTTGCTTTTGCAATCACGCTTCTAACCTTGTGAGCTTTATTTGTGTCGATGATGCACTCAGTCATGCAGATTTGGTGGTTGAGGTTATAAGTGCTTCACACATCAGTAACCTTATTGCATACATGTGTAATTAGTCAAAAGTTCGCATGGTTACCCTTCATGTTGGTGTTGGCAGTCCTAGGACGCCCTAAATCTCATTGCTAAATGCCAAATAACCTAATGGTTCCTACGAGTCATGAAAGAATAAAGGCTAAGTGTTTCTAGCAACACTGTTTTTAAGTTGGATCCTAAAATGCTGCAACTTATGTTCATCTCTCAAACGTCTTGTGCAGAGGCAGACAGGTGTGGTGAGATTCAAATAGTAAGGAGATTGATAATAGAGAGAGGAATTTAAAGATACCCTAGTGTAGTTGGTTTTAAGGCCTTAAAATGTTCATGCTTTTTGTGAAGGAGACGGATCATATCCACAAACATGAGAGATCAATGCAGCAACAGAGTATTTGGCTTGGCAAATGAAGACTGCAGGGTAATGTGAGCAGATAGATCTGGTATTACATGGACATTTTAAATGGATCATCAATCAAGTGACAAACACACAGGAAGTATTTGCCACTCCTATTAGCAAAAATTTGATTTGAGGAGACCAAGGTTAATTTATGCTGAAGCAAGATACATGGGTGGTATGAAATCTATACCAGAAAATAGATCATGGATTACTAGTTCACATCTCACTGCAGATTCAAGTTTGCTACCAACAAGAAACATAAATGCAAGTCTCTATACTCATTCAACCATGACTTGATTAAAAACTAGGTTGTCAACTCTATCTGATATATATCTAAGGATGACAGGGCAGGAGGGTCAACGTGCATGATTTACCATGGAAACAATGAATCTCTATGAGCCTAGACGATACTAAAGATACTTGCATAGATCCTAGTCATTCTTCATCAACATACTTAGGATTCTATGTACAAAACAAGGTGATCTAAGCATGGATAGGTAAGGAAACCAATCATCACAGTCATGTTTGAATTCAAAGCGAATGCATGTGCAGTCACTGCGCTATTACCACAAGCTACCATGCACCAGCGTTGAGACTTTTGGAGCAGCGCATGTGTCTCTACTGAGGCAAGAAGTCATACGATAAACAATAATAAAGAGGGCAGATATACCATGCATTAGTTTGAGAATCCTAGCAAATAAAACCATCCACAGAGAGATTGATAAATGTTTTCCCAAAAGGGGTGGATTTGAAATATCATTTTTAATCATTCACAGGTTAAATAAAGAAAAATAGAGAACCAATTTAGGGCCTTTTGAGAAGAGAGCATTTACTTGCCTCCTTTCAAGCTGGAAATGTTACCTCTTGAACTAGTTGGAGTCCTTGATATATGGATTTATGTTCTTTTCTTTCTCCTTCATTCGCTCCTTTGCACCTTTTAAACGTAGAGGCATCTTATTCTCTTCATTATTCATCACTTGATCTTTTTCCTTTGTTTTGGGCTGAAAGGATAGTAATTAAATTGTTGATCTCTTGCTGCCACCGCGAGCATCCATGCTAGAGCATATGGAGAATAGAATTTTTATTCTCTCCTAGTGATCAGAGCATGTTTTCAAGAATTTCCCTTGCTTCAATTTATTTCCATCACCACTCAACCAGCTCCAGGTATGACTTTCTGGTTCTCTTTTTGGCGGTTGTAGAAGACACTACATAAGCTTTAATCTATGCAAACATTTGGTGTGAGCTCTTGAGGCTTCTCACAGGTCTCCACAAACTCGTCTTATGCACACCACTATTGTCATTCAGAGGAGTTTTCCAAGTAACAATGGACTCCCCCTTACCTAACTCTTAGGCACTATTTCCATTACTCTCCTCTATGCTTAGGGTTCTGCCCATTTTTGAAAACCCATTGCATACCCTCCCCCTGATCCTCCCACATCTCCCCCTTTCAAAAAAAATATCAATAACATTTACTCATGCCAGGCCACTACAAAACCATTGCATGCAAATCGTAATAGACCAGTTGCCCCCAAGAACAATTAGTTACCCCCGCATTCAATTAGAACAAATCTATTTTTAAAGAGCATCCAATGCATGTTCTTCTTCAAATGAATGTCACTTATTCATATAGGTGGTCACCAAATCATTAAATGCAAATTTCCAAAAAACTAGATAAGGCATTGCATTTTAAGTTATTTATTATTTATTATTTATTGCCAAATAAAATGGTGACCCAATGGTGGATCGACTAGATTCTTCTCCACTCAACTTATCTGGCTGAGAGGGAAGAAACAACAATAAGAACTTGAAATTTAGATTTAGCAAAGGCTACTAGGTGGCACATGCAGTAGGTCAAGACTCCTAAAGCCCAAGGGCCGACGCCAAAACAAAGGATAACCAATAAAACACTTCCAAGAAAATGTAATGATAGGCATATATCAAACACCACAAATAAAGCATATTCTTGAATTGTGAACAACCAAGAGTTTATTTACTTAATCGATACAAGTTAAGCATGATGCTAGCCCTTCAATACTAAATGCATAAGACCACCACTAGATTAGCTAGAGCTTTGTTGTAAAAAAGGTAGAACAAGATCTTTACTCTCTTAAGCTAAAACTTCCTGTAAGCTTTTGACGTAAGTTGTTAGAACTTTTATCTTATTTGTCACAATCTCATAAGACACAAATCAAACATATTGAATCCATACAATACCCAACGCCACAGCGAGACAAAAGGTAACACAAGCCAACACAGATGGAGGAACACTACACTTGAAAGATCGAATGGAAAACAAAATAGAAATTATTTAGTCAAGTCAATTGATGGCAATGTTGATGAAAGTTAGTGAAGTGTTGATAAAAGTTGTGTTTTTAAAGTCAAGTCAATATATGGCACAATATTTTCATCGTTACTTTATTCCAATCAATAATTCAATACTTTCTCTTTCCCCAACTAATCCACTAAATTTTTTAGTTCCAACACTTCATGACAAGTTTAGTTTTCCTTGGAATAGAGAGAGTTGATTAGAAGTGAGTGAAGCAGATCACGTCAAAGTGTCATGCCCAGGACGCTGGAAACTTACAAGTGAAGTGAGTGAAGCAGACCACGTCAAAGTTCTTATGTATAAATAATTTGTAGTTTTTTAATTGTTGTTAAATAGGTATATTAAAAAATGCTTACATCTTCATTAACATTCATTTCAACAGTAATATATATGATTTCATTATATTTTCCATCATTGTTTATTTCAATTGCCATATATATGTTAGACACTAAAATTTAGTGGAATTCCTCCCCAAACTTAAAATTTAATGCTTTGATTAAAGATAACTTTGTAAGTATCTAATTTTATTTTTTATAATTATTAACTTAAAATTATACCAACTTGTATATAAGAAAAGATAACATCAACATCAACCATTTCCATTTAATTAGAACACAAATAGTTTTAATTTGTTAAAAAAAAAAATAGTTTCACTTAGTTAAACATTTATGCACTAGTAATAAGTTTTGAACAATATTTTTAAAATATTTTCGAAATTGAATTTAGCCATAGACAAAATGTATAAATATTTTGCAAACATTTGTTAAATAATATTTCAAAAATACTTTCAATTTGTTAACCATTTGTGTACTGGTAACTGTACATTATCACTATCATGAAGAATAGTTCGAACTTTAATTGTCACATTGGACTTGATGACATGAAATGTAGGTATCCCATAGTGTGCATGTAACAACCTAAATGATGGCATGTCCTGATGCACCATGAATATGATGGAGTAGTTGAACTTTAAAGTAGCAAGAAACCATTCCTCAGGTGGTCCGGTGTGATAACTAATATGTGATTATCCTTTAAGAAATCTCATGAATTTCATATTGAGCTCATCACATAGACTATGTTTTTTAATGGTTACTGTTGGTTTGATAGTGACCTTCCAAATGCATCTTGCAAGGTAAATATCATAAACCTCATGGTATAGAGGAACTGACCAATCACAAAAATCTACAATCTCAATCTAAAGATTGTTAAATTTTATATCCAAGTTCATTTTCACCTTGGATTCATAGAGAAAGTTAATGTACATAGCATAATTATTAATTTTTTTTTGGCTATTTTATAGTTCATTATTGATAATTTTCCTAACCATCTTCTCTCTCAACCAATAATGGTCACTCAACTCCTCTATACGAAGGAGGACATTGAATGGAAGACAACAGTGATACTTCAATAACCAAATGGATACACATGATGTATGCACATTATGTGACATCTTCATCACTTGTAGGAATTTTTTTTTTTTTACATTAGTATTAAATAGGGGAAAATATATATTTTTCAACTTTTGCGAAAATTGCATATAAGAGATTAAACATTAAGCAAATTTATGATATCAAAGAAACTCAAAATATATTAAATTCAAGTAGTACAAAGTAATTGAATATGTGAGAAGCATATGAAACATACCAATTTTTAAAATTATGTGGTGAAATATGAAGAATCCACATGGGTAGCAAATGAATTTTATATTTTCTACAACTCATTAGAAACATTTGAAAAGTAGCATAATTGTTTTACATTAGGAACATTTGTTTGTTGAATTTTTAATGCATTAAACATAGAAGAATTTTTAAGCACCATAACACATAAAATCATATAAATACATTACATTTAGAAATTTGAGTATGGTCATTGAAACAAAATTGAAGAAAATATATTTCATCAATTATCTTCTAAAATTTTAAGTCTATTTTCTTTAGCCTTTCTTTTGGAAAGTTGCCTACCCTTTTTCATGTTTTCATAATGGTCATATGTGAATGGTGGCATAATTCTTAGGTCGTGTAGAGACTTTACACAAGAAATGGTGGCAAATGTCAATCATGTTCTTTCTCTTTGTCCAATACCAATAAAGGCTTTTGAAAGAGTCAAACCCTATGATTTGTGAATTGTTAATGCCCAAGCCAATCTTAATGGCATTTGGATTGTCCTCCCCCTCTGTATTGTTGTGATTGGAATTGTATTTGGATTATGGTCATCAAATGGTATTCTTGAATAGTTGTCAAACTCAACCATTACATATGTTGGTGGTTCTAGTGGACCACTTCTAGGTTTGTATACAATATTTCGAATATATCCTAGAGCTCCATTTACAAGACCTGCTTGTATCCAAAGATTTGAAGTCAACATTACCCTGGTATCTTTACTAATCAATAATTCTAGATCAAGCTCATCATTTGAGCATCCTTTTGCTGCATTAATACTTCCTAATTTTGTTGCAAGAATACGTGCAATAGGATGCTTTAATGAGTATAGCATTTTCTTGTTATGTTTATGAACATTATCATTTGTTGAGAACAAATGAACACCATTGTCAAACTCCTCATTGCTTGTTGCATCAATGGTAATAGCGGTTCTTGTCATAAGCAATCTCCAATCATCAATTGTTGGGTTTGCATCTCTAAGATTTGTCAAAAGTTGATAAAATCTTTGTTGGTGGATGTTTTCTCCATCTTGTCTAAATACTTTATCTAAAGTAACCACAATTTTGAATTCTTCCCATAGAAACCTAGATCTTTTGTTGTTGTCATATGTTGGTCTATCATTAACAGAAGGAAACTGACCCAAATCTCTAACCAAAATTATAGATATACCTGAAAGATAAACAATGAATTTTTTTAGCTAATATATACCCTCATATCTATATAAACTCCATAACATGAATTACTTGTATTAGAATATAAAAGTCATTTTTGTTAATCATAATCATGTGTATAGCTGCAAAGTTAATGTTTTCATTTTGTGGGAATGCTTGTCAGAGTCGAGAATATATGTTTTCTAGCATGTTCTGACCTATGAAGCTTATTTCATCAATCAAAATGTATTCGATGTGTGCTATCTCTTCTTAAAAGCTTGTTAGCCTTGCTCCTAGTTGATAAAAATCTCTTATTGGGATTCTCAATTTTGAATGTACTATGGATGTGCCAATGTTGAATTTTGTAACTCCAGTTGGTGTAAGTAATAGAAGGGGAGAAGAACTCAAAATCGCTGCATTTTCAAGAGTTTTTCTAATAGCACCAATTAGATATGACTTTCTTGTTCTTGTTGTTCCTTGAATTATCATCAGCAAGGGTGGTGGATTTTGATTATTATAGTAGTGTGCCATAATTATGTTAAGAACCTTCCTTTGTTTATCATGAGATTTGAATAGTCGGTACACTGCGGTATGTCATCATGCGTGAGACACCCATGTTCTCTCATGCTGCTAATGAAATTCATTGCTTGATTTGTGTACACTTCACCTTGGTATTCATTACACCAATTTGTTTGTCTATCAATATCTCTTCTACCCAACATATCTATTTATGAGATTTTGATATTTTGACTGTTATGTAGTTTGGATATTATTTCCCATTCATGCTCAATAATATTTTGTTGAATAGTTTCATTGTCTTCAATTTCAGAATCATTGATGTTTTCAATATTTTCTATAGTTTCTCTTCACTCCACATGCCAAGGGTTATATTGAAATGACTCCCAATTTTCTATTATGGAGTCATTATCGTGACCAATATCTCTTTGTACATCATGAAATGGTTTGTACAATAATAAATCTGATAAGCAAAAGTCATTCCATTTTCTAACTAACATGGAGGAATGGATAAAAATCTAGGAAATACTCTAACAATAGCAGTTGTTTTTCTTCATTCCCATTTTTTATCTCTTTTTATTTTAGGATTATATATTGATGAATTGGTTGCATCAATTAGTGTTATAGCTTTCATACATAAAGGCCTTGTTTTGTATCCATTGATGAAGTTTATCGACTATTCTTCATTGTTTTCTTCATCATTTATACTTACAAGTTTGAACACCTCACATGATACATTTAGATTGACAAATTTTATGCTACTCTATACTAATGGAAGTTCTAGTAACATGACATATTTCTTGAGCTCCAATGTCCCTTTCTATAACAGTCTCTATCAAAATCCTTATATATGCTCTTATAGCTAACATATGCATTTTCTATGTTTGCAAGACACATCAAAATTTGTTGGTATGTTTCAGAGCTTTTCTCTACTTTTGCTGCATACTTTGCAATATATTTTATCATGACATGTTTAGAAAGAATAGGTTTCCAATCTATATTTTCTCTCCACAATTGCAATATGTAGCGATTGTGTGAGTTTACTCTATCATCATTTCTGGCTGGCTCAAATTTCTTTTCACCTATTTCTATGTCTTCATATAATTTTGACCCTCTAAATTCAATGCCCAAGGATTATTATACCTACAATCAATATAAATATGTCATCCTTTTTAGTATTTGACAATTATATTATATTCCACTTTGATATAAATATTTTAACTTGTTAAAACAGTTACCTGCAAACCATTGTTCCTCTCTTTTTTCATAGGCATGCACCTTCCCTACACATTGTGTGTTGTTGTACACAGTTTAGGATTTCTTCATAGTCCTGGTCAACATCTATCTCTGTAAGTTGTCTTGTATCTCTAAGACATGGATGTAGAGAATAATTTTGGAATGCCTATAGTTGGAAATGAAAACATATTAGTCATATTGTAGACTGTAAATAGTTTATTTAATATATTGCATGTATACATCCAAACTTTTAAAACATTCCTATATGTTTGGTTGATGTGGATCTACTCTAGGATTCCATGCCTGAACAATACAATGAAAATATCTTTTTCAACACTTTTTGTTGTTCTTCATTTGACCAATTAATATTGTCCATATTTGGTACTCCATGTATCCATATGAATCCATGGACATGCAGTGATCCCCTATGTTGACCCTCATATCTACACCAATAATCTTTTACTTTCATTCCTTTTTCCAGTATTTATATTTTGAATATTGAATGTCTCAAGTGCATGTAATGTGCGACTATATGAGGATAGTCAATAACATTTTGTTTTCTCCAATTTTGAGCCTCCCTTGGAGTAGTTGGTTATGTTCCTAGCATTAATGCATGAAAATCAGACCAATACATGTTTGCAACACTTAAGGTGAAGAATATTGTAGGAGAACCTATTTGATGAATCATGTTAGTCAGCTTTGCATGAAATTTTGTCTAGCATGGCCTTGTACCCCTTAATTTTTTTCCAAACCACATCAACCTATCAGCTAGATGAGAGTGTGACATGTTTTCCATATGCTCATGTAACTCATTGATGGTTATTGGCATGTCTTGAAAATTTATTTTTACGCATACAACTGATGAATTTTGTGCATGATGTCTCATTATCATGTTCATCATGAAATATTTAAACCTTAGATGACTACCAAAGTGATGATCCTTGTACCAAATTAAATGCTTGAAAAATTCATGTAGATGCACTCACCTCATTCGTGGTTCTAACCAATCACATCTACCATCAAGGAATAATGTTGGAAATGCCATATCAAGTAATTTCCTAAAGTGACATATTCATGTATAGGAGATGAACCTATTCCTGGCCAATCAATCAATGTTGTTGAATTTCTTGCATCAGGGTTATTAACCCATGCATTCAAATAAATTCCATTTTTGTATGGGCATTAGGTGGTTTAGAAACCATTGATGTTGTATGCTAAATTACATTACCTTCATTTGTCTCAATGATTGGATCGACAAAGATGATTTGATTTGTATCATAATCAAATTCCATATGTACTATTTGTAATCTGTTGAAAATATTTTCATCAGAATTTCTTGTTAGATCATTGAGAGCATTTTCATCAATTCTAACATCTGCATAATATTTTTCATGGTCTACTTTGTACTTTAGTACCTTATAGACACGATCCCTATTAACTGTAAAGTTGTAATTTGTGTCACGTTGATCCCTTCTTCGAACAATAATGATTGGAAAATTTTGTATTGAATGTGTCAAAACTTATGAAACATGTTCCACATTTTGGGGAAAATTGATTATGTGTCCTTTGTATTCATACTGACAACCTATTGCATGTTTAACTTGTATTATTGGCTGACACATGTAATCAACATTTCGTCAACCTGAGTCAAATTTAAAAGCTCATCTGGTTATGGCTTGGGGTCCATATTGTTTGAAGTTGAAAATCTATTATTTCCTTTTTCTTGTCAGCATCTAGTGCATATAGGTCCTTCAGAGGTCCAAGATACTTTGATTCCTAGATAGCATTCTTGAAAAACATAACATATGCTTGGCATTTTGAAGCTATCTAATTGATGTCGAAATTGCTTTTCAAAACTTTGAAATTCACCATGAATCATTCCATGTGGGTTTGGTATGTTTTGTACAGTATCTTGTACACCTAAATTCATATCAATTTGACTTTCATGTTGAGGTGTTTCTAGTATATGGTCTATTGATCTTGAAACTTCATATTCAAGATTCAATTGAATGTTTGCATCAAATGCATTGTTGTACATCTCACTTAATTGAGGATGTACTTGTTGTCTTTCTTGTCTTTCAAAATGAGATATTTCTTCAGAAGTTCGTTGACGACTATGTGTAATTGTATTTTCCTCTTCTCTATTTTGAATTTCAAATTCTTGTACTATTACTTCTACTCTTCGTCTAACATATCTTCATCTTTCGGCTTCATTGTGTCTCCTTTGTTCTTCTCTTTGAGCATCTATCATTCGTTACCATTTCCTTCTTCGATATTGTCTTTGATATTGCCTCCTCTACTCGTCTGATTCAAAATTCAATCTTTGTCGACCCATATCTATTAAATAGATTAAATTTTTAAAATTTATTTATGTATTCTTCTAATGTTGTATTAGGAAAAGTGATTGGACTTTATAAATTCAATTGAAATGATGAAACTACATTTTCAATTTGTAGTGATTACTCTTTTGATAAAGCATAATAATGTAATTTGGAAAATTGATTAAATCAAAAGTAGCATATAAACCATAAGTAAAGTTTCAATGTTTTAGATATAAAAGAAAGTATTATTTGATACATTAAATACTTTTGAATTGACTAAATTGAACATTGTTTTGATTATTTATAGATATTTTTAAAGAAAAGTTATAATAGTGAAATTAGAAAGTAACTGACCTTCCAACACACTATAGTCCTTCTTGCTCACAAAAATTGAAGACGAAGTTGAGTCTATGAAGAAGACAACAATCCCAAACTGCATGACAATAGATGTTAGTTAAAAGAAAGATTCAAATTATTTTTAGAAAAGTTAAAAGATATTAAACTATATTAAAGATCCTTTTATATGATAAGTAAATTATTGTATATGTTCATAAACAAAGGATTATATTTGTAGTCATCTAAAATAAACATTTTTCTTGATGGAAAAAGAGACTTTGCAGTCAGGGCAAAAAAACATCTCTACATAAAAGAAGTAGTATAGGTACATAGGGTGGAATATCACACAATCTTTATAAATTTTGGCTTTCATAGTTGTAGAAGTATTATTTTTAATTAAGTTATGTGGCGACTTTGGATCCTCAATGCCTTGTTGATGGCTCTATCAAATTAATATGTATTTGCATAACAAATATTATAAAATGATAAATATTACTATTAGAAATTAAAATATTATTAAATGATATATATTAATACATTAATATTATAAAATGATATTTATTAATATGTATTTTCTAAAAATGTATATTTTTGTTTTTTGGAAAAATTCTAAATTAATATGTATTTCCATAAAAAATATTATAAAATAATATATATTACTATTAGAAATTAGAATATTATATTATATTAAAAAAAAATTAAATAGTTTTAAAATAATTTTAAAAATAAAGAAATTTTTTATTGTATTTCCATTGCCAAACAAGATATATATCGATTTCAATATATATAATATTGTATTTATTTTTATTTTATTTTATTAGATATTTAAGATTATCTTGTTAAAAATCTTCTAAAAATTATAAAAGCATGAAAATATTGTAAATTAATATGTATTTCCTTAAAAAATATTATAAATTAAAAATCATGTAAAATTATATATATATTAAAATTAGAATACTATAGTATATTTTCTTTAAAATTTCATATATATTAAAAGTATAAAAAGATGATGATAATGCATGCTTTTAAAGCTTATTGATATAAAAAATATTTAATGGTGAGAATAAAAATGTACACATAGCGATGCACACTGTAGTGACTCCATATATAGTAAAAATAACAACTTTAAAAACAAAGCAAAAGTTTCTTATCTCCATTGCTAAACAAAGATATATATATATATATATATATATATATATATATATATATATATATATATATATATATATATATATATAATTGTATTTATTTAATTTTTTTGAATAGATATTCAAGATAATCTTGTTAAAAATCTTCTTAAAATTATAAAAGCATGAAAATATTAAAAATTAATATGTATTTCCATAACAAATATTATAAAATGATATATATTACTATTAGAAATTAGAATATTCTATTATATTTTCTTTTTCTTAAAAATTTCAAACAATTTTAAAATAGTTTTTTTTAAAAAGCAAAATTTTCTTGTACCTCCATTGCCAAACAAAGATATATATCAATTTCAATATATATAATATTGTATTTATTTTTAATTTTTTTATTAGATATTTAACATTATCTTGTTAAAAATCTTCTAAAAATTATAAAAACGTGAAAATATTGTAAATTAATATGAAATATTATAAATTAATATGTATTTCCTTAACAAATATTATAAATTAAAAATAATGTAAAATTATATATATTAAAATTAAAATACTATAATATATTTTCTTTAAAATTTCATATATAGTAGAAGTATAAAAAGATGATGATAATGCATGCTTTTAAAGCTTACAGATATAAAAAATATTAAATCTAATATTACTTTGTGACGGGTTAGTAGACGTCAATTTTAACGAGGAGAATAAAAATGTACACATACTCATGTGAGTGTAAGAAGCCTTTCGACTTAATTAATTTATATTTGTAAGAATCGTAATTTATAAGGTATTATATATATGGTAGAATTGAAAAGTAAGTCATTTTTTTCTAGTTATTTTCTAATATATATATAGGATGTTTATATATTTCAAATTTTTAGATAAAAAATATTGTATGATTTTATAGGTTTATGTTTAATTTTATATTAAATTTATAAAATGTAAATATTGGCTCTAGGAAAATTTACCCCAGCAATTCATTGCGGGAAAATTCACCGCCACTAGCAATTCACCGCCATGGAAAATTAACCTCCAAAAATTCATGCAATTAATTTTTTGCGCAATGAATTGTCATGAGGTGAATTTTCTGTCAATGAATTGCTGGTGGTGAATTTGTTTGTCGTATGCCATAAATATTATATTAATTTATGTTATTAATATTATTTTTAATTAAATTTATTAAAAAAAAATAATTAAAAGAGAAGAGTGTTTATTCTTATAATTTTCTTATTGATTTTATTTTTGTTTTGTGTGATTTATTTTAGTGAATGATTTTAGCAAAAAAAAAAAAAAGATCTTTTGATGCATTTATTATGTATTGTTATGTCATATCATTATACTCAAAACATCCATGATTCATTTTTTAAAATAAATTTTGTCTTAGATTAGATCACACCTATTATTATGTGTCCTAGACTAGACCATGGACTCGAAAGTTTGTCCCTTGTTTAAAAAATTCAAAATTCTTATATTTTAAGGTGAAGAATGTAAGACATGATAATCACTTACTAGGTGTGTGTCAAAAAAATCAATTGTTTGTTTTTTCAATTATATTTAAAGCACATGCATCTATCTATCTATCTATCTGTATGCATGTATATATTAATATATATCTACACACACACATCTATTATTGGTATATTCTCTAGAAACAAGCCAACCTGACAAATAGTTGATCAAGTGAAAGAAAGAAGAAATGTAGTACCCAATGAACTTAATCTTAAACAATTATAGTAAAGGGTGCAATCTCTAGCTTTGAATCCATATTAACTTAGAAACAAAAAGAAGTAAATCATCTTTCACGACAAAGAATCTAGGAATGCAATATTCTAATATTGCTTCCTCATTCTTACAAACACTTTACTAAAAGCATATAGATGAACATATCAACTAGTCATAAATTAAGCTTCATATAGGAAACTGAAGACCCCAACCAAAATTTATTTCATCTTTATGGGATTACAAGGAAGAAGAAAATAATGGAAGCCAAGTCTACTTTTGATCTCATTCCAAAATACAAACTTAGTCATTTAGACAATGAAAGTCATTAGGTGAAGATAGCACCCTAATCATGAAATAAATATATGTGATACATGTTTTATAATACCTAGAAGTAAAAATAATATAATCCAAAACCATCCTTTGTACATGATAAAAAGAAATAATAAAATTTCAAAATAAATATAAACATAACCAAAAAATTCATCTAATACAAAATAATTTATTTTCAAAAACTTATAACTAAAAAAATTGTAAATCTAATCATTTCACTTTATTAAATATGTCAAGTGAATATGATTTTTTTTTTAAATATCCTTAAATAATATATTTAATTTAATTAATTACATACATTTTATATCATTTTAAAAGTAATTAAAATTTTGATTATGAAAATATAATCTATCTTTGAGAAGTTTGAATGTAGTTAAAAAATAATTTGCCTTCCCATTGAAGTTAGGAGTTAGCATACAAGCGGTCCCACATTTTCTAGAAAAGCTTAGAACTCCATCTTTGCGAGACCGCAGGTAAAACAAGATAGCAATGATTTCGTCAAGCCAAATGATGGCGATGTTGATCAAAGTTAGTCAAGTCAATAGATAGATCTTGATAAAAGATTAGTTTTTAAAGTCAAGTCATACTATCTCTTTCCCCAACTAATCCCCTAAATCTGTCGTTTCCAACACTTCAAGTTTATTACGTTTCTGAAACAGATCACTTCAAAGTGCCGTGCCGACGAAGAAATTTGTAGTTTTCGTTGGAATAGAGAGAGTTGATTACAAGTGAGTGAAGCAGATCACGTCAAAGTGCCGTGCCCAGGACGCTGGAAAGTGCCGTGTCTGGATCAAAGTTTAGACTATTCGTACGTTGTGTAGTCAATACTGAAGGTTCACAAACTTTATCATCCTAATTCTGTAGGATCGGTGTTCTAATTATTGGTGTTTTTGTTGGTGTTTACAAGTTCAATTGGGGATTGGTGGGGATTGGTGTTTCTAGTAGTTTGGTGTCTACTTAATATTATAAAATTCACTTGTTATATTCTTGCTTTGTGAGGTTAGATTTCAAAGTAGATCCAATTAACTATTCTTACCGTGGTTTTTTTCCCATCTTGTGTTTTTTTTTCCCATCTTGTGTTTCCATGTATATGCGGTATTCTACTGTGCGGATGTGTGTTCTTTATTGATGTGTGATTAGTAGTAGTGAAGATTCAAATTTCATGTTTTGGCATATGTGCTGAAGTTAAAGAATTTTAAATAGATTTGATCTATTGATTCACCCGTCCTCTTCCCGCCAGCCCCCCCCTCTCAATAGATTGTGCGCCTTTCAATCTTCACTTTCTGAGACCTATAACAATTAAGAATTTGAAGATGATGCAAACTAGTGATTTGTGGCGATTTCTGTGTAGATCCTAAATATATAATTTTTAATTTTTTTAAATAAATTGTGAATATTTCAACATCTCCTTTAATAACTAGTTTTTAATAGTAAACAACATTTTCATAAAGTAATGTTTATGTTGTCTAGCACAACTTTTTTTCTAGAAAAGATAAAAGTCCAATTTTTAAAATATATATTTTTAACATCCAAATCATATTATTTTAGAATTAAGGAACCTGATATTCATTTTCCTTGATTTTTATTTATAGATTCACATGTTTCTCAAAGTGTAACATAATTTTATAGTTTCTCTTAAAATAAAAAAAATTGTGTTAAAATAATAGTATATAAATTTTCGCATCTTTAATAGGTCAAAAGAAGACTAAGTCTTGAGAAAGTAAAAAAAAATGGAGTCATAGGATTAGATTTAGACTTGAGCAGACTTTCAAACTTTAGGTGCAATCATGCAATTGTACAAATACATAATAAATATGGATCTCCAAACCTTTAAAATCACATAGTTTAATGCTTTTAAATCCTTCATGTAGTTGTAATTGGCCTAATTATTACTATTGTACAGTTTACATTTTAATCACTCTTCACTTCATGCTCTATAAGTTTGGAGTTCCAAAAAGACATACAATTCCATAAATTATAAATTGATCTCCATAATATATAAGCTCATTTGAAATTCAAATCTAAATATGAAATAACTAAAAACTACTTTTCAAACTCCACAACTTGATGCATACCTTTTAAGCAATTGAGAAATATTTACATTTTATAAGTTAGCTTCTTCCTTTTGCTATATAAAGTTAAACTTTCAATCCTCTAAGCAATTTTATAAAATTGCACTTTGGAAGCCTACTTCCAATATCTATAATGCACACCAAAACCTTTAGTCTCTCAATCACAATTTCTAATTACTTTTAAAAAATTCAGCTTCACTTTGCACTATGGAAAGAAAAAAAAAAAAGTAGGTAATAATTTTTTATAAAGCTATGTGAAATCTCTAAAACACTATCAAACTTGCATACATACATTTTTTAAAATTTTAAGATAACATGAATGCATCAAAAATAATTCTTTTACATGTGGAAAAAGTATAGACTTTCTAGGCAATCATCCAATTCTTGCATTTCTACTTGTAAAACCTAATTATCTACCTCATTGAATTTTAGTGGAGTTTTCAATTTATCTTATAGTTTTTTAGTGATTACATAGATACAATAAAATTTTGATTCCATATTAGAGGTTCACTGCCTTTTATAGTGGTTACTAAACTACCTTGATCTTGTATATTCCTTCCCAAGTCACTTTGACAAAGTTTTTCATCGTCCTTGTAATTTTTCAAGACTATACCAAAGCTTTGATTGTCTATTTGGGATAGCTTGGGTGGATTTTTTTGTTTGCCTCATAATTTCTATAGTCCTAAACTTAATCTCTTATTCTTTGCTAGCATCCCAAATCACTATATTATTATAATGGATGCCTAAAACCCTAGCAATAAAAAGTATTAAATTCCCACATGTGTAGGTGTGTTATATAGCACCAATATTTTTTCTTCTTTTTATTTCATTTTATTGATGCATTTTTAGGTGCTAATATTCCCTCACATGTATTTCCCTTTTGTAGTATTATTTCATCTTCTAGCTATCTAATTCTTTATATTTTAGGTAGATTGTTTCATCACATGTATAACTATATTTGTTGCTACTAAGGTTCCTTTGGTTCATCCCCATCTCATGTTTATTGATGATTATTTCTAATATTTTATGTTATTATTTCTTTAACAATAATTGTTTTGAGGGTTAGGTTTGCTAGTGATATTAAGTTAAAAGAGCCATCCTAGTTTTAATTCCTATACACAAAAACTCTAGGAACTGTGAAATCATTTTGAAACTCCATTTAAACCTTATGAAGTATATTAATTTAGGTTTTTATCCAACACACAAAATAATTAGTTATGTGGAATCTCATGTAATAGTTAATGAAGAAAATGTCTTGGCCTAGTTAATAGTTTCCTAAGATTGTAAATTTTATTTTATGCCCCATAACTATGTTTGTCCCTGCCTAGTTGTTGTTTTCCATGACTACAAATGGGTGGTTATTGAGGTGAGTAGACAATTGGTTGATGTTAATAGACTGTGCCAAGGTAAAAAAAGATTGACAATCACTTGCATTTGGTTTTGGTGCATATAGTTGCTAGTCAATGTCTAATGCTTTGAATATTGAGAAAGAATTGTCCATGTATAACATGCCCTCATATGAAGAACGTGTTTCCTTTGATCTAAAAGATTATATTAAGAACAATCTGAAATTGGGCCCTACCTTCAATCACCAATCCAACCTCGAAGATTATTGGGTTGATTGCTTCGATGAATATGAGGTAAGGAGAAGAAGTTGGGTGCGATTAATAGTAGAACAAATCATCATTTATGATTTGAAATGGGATATGCAAGGCATTGTTGAAGATGGGTCGAACATTGTTGACCCAATATCTACTAAATTAATAGAGTCAACCCACTCTTGACATGGATTGGAATTTTAAAGAAAAAGAAACCATTGAAGCTAGAACTGTTGATATTTTGACTAGAACTAGAGAATGGGTGACTAAAAAGAGAACTGAGCAATCCCACCCTTGTACTAGATCCAAAGACTCACGATTTGTTGAAGGTACCTCCCAAGCCTTTGCCAACAAGAAATCAATTGGTAATGCTCCTTAGTCATTATCATCAGGTGCCCACCAGAAAAGAATGTGTATTCACAAACCTATGGGGATGACATTTTCAACTTGCCTACTCTAGAGAAGGATAATCAAGGAGAGGAGGAAGAGGAAGGATTAGAAAACTTGAATGTTGATTCCCCTCCCTCTCAAGATGAATCACCTATCAGAGAGGTAAGCACCTCTTAGGGGCCAGAAACAACCTCACCTGCAGGAGATACCCCTCAAGTCACTCAGACGTTGTTTGAGTCCCCAGGTTTTAAGGCAACTAAGGTTGCAGTAACCCCAACCTGGTTGGAAGATTCACTATCATGAAAAAGGAAAGCTATACAACTCAACTTTCCCAAACAAGACATGGTAGCTCAATTGTTATAGAGGACTTAAATTGCTAAACCTAAGAAGTTAAAGACTACTGTTAGGCTTATAGATGAAAAAAATCAGGGACACTCCAGTTGGAAATTGCGAAACCTTTAGTGTAGAGAGATGTTTCTCAAGCAACAACAAATGACTTTGAAGTGAATAGGGTTGACCTCGATCCTCCTACTAGGGATGGGGATGTTCAGATTTTTCAAGTGTCAGCAGCCAAGATGGTTGAGAGATCAAAGAAAGATAATGAAAGAAAAGATGAATTGAAAGCCCAGGTCCAGAACTTGACCAATTGTCTAAAGTCTAATTTTAAGGTCATCTCATAGCCTATCTCTTAGGTAGATTCTTCTGTTGAATCTCTTACTGTAGTTGGAAAAGAAGCCCTAACTAAAATTAAAATTTTTCAAAGTTTAAGTCAGGTTGTAGATGATTGGAATGAATCCCTCATCAAGAAGGGAGGCCTTGTCATTACTGAATCCTTTAAACACTTCCAAGAGGTGAGTGCTCTGAAAGCCATCTTAGGAGACAAAGCCAATGCTATTGAAAAAGAAGATAAATTGTGGGTTAATTATCAAACTAAATTGAAGTTATTGATTAGCTTGGATATGGAAAGATTAGCTGCAAATCAAGTCATACCTAATGCTTCAGATACTTGCTACTTGTCATGGACTAAAGGAGTAGATTGGAAGTTATAGCTTGCTAAACAAAATTTGCAGAAGCTTAAAGAGATAATTAATGAATGCACTGCCATTTTAGATGAAGCACTGAGCACCTTAGTAGCTCTTGGTCTACTTTGAGATAAAGATGGAATAAGGGATGATGTAGATTTTAGAAGCTTGGCAGCTGATTTCAAGAAAACAGTGAAAGAGGCTCTTAACTTACCCACACTTAATATTGAACACTTACAAAAACTAAGTGAATTACACCTAGTATCATCTTAGGCAATGTATCTTATGAAGGTTTGCGAGCATCGCATGGAAATGGCTAAATATCTTCATTTGACATGGAAGGTAAGGATGAAAAATATAACCATTCCCCAACATAAGGACCTAATACACATCCTTAAGGCTTTCTAGGCATGGCGGAAGAAACCTTTGGTGATCTAGGAAGCTGGAAATGAAGCAACACCGTCCTAATGGCATGGCTCCTCTTTATTTCTTTTATATGTCTTTTTTTTAATTAGCTATGGACATGAAGAGGTGGTACTCATCTACGTATTTAAAATGTTTCTATCTTCAAATGCTCTCTCTAGACATTTTTTTGCAAGTTTGCTCAGCATTGCTGATGAATGAAATTACTATTTTGTCTATGTGCAATTTGGTGGAGTTAATTTGATTTCTTAAATATTTTTGTTTAAGAATATCTTATGCATGTCTTATCTTGGTATGAGCAATGCAATTCTTATAATCGATTTCATTTCCCATGTGGTATTGAGTAGATGTTATGTTTCTAATGATTAATTAATCTTTGTGCTAATACTTCTTATTTGTTCTATCATGCACCTGATATTTGAAATTTTTCTAATATTGGTTATACCTTTCCTACGTTCTGGTTAAAAGCATACATGATGTTTTGTTTTTCTTGTTCTTTCATTCATTAAAAATCATGTAAGGTATTTTTACTGTGATAAGCCTAACTGGATCTAGCTCAACCTCTATATTTCACTGACTTGTTTTTGTGTTTTTTTATTGTTTTAAGAAGAATTGTAGACAAAAGTAGAAGGTGCGCCAAGCATAACAATGTAAATGAAACTAAAATACAAGAAATTTAAGAACAACTACATTACTATTACTGATCTGGTAATTCATAAAAAGAAATTGCATACAATCACCATACCCAAAAGCCTCTAGAATAATTAAATAAAGAAGATCAGTGCACGCCAGGAAAGATATGCTGAAATTGAGTAATATCAATGCTTAGGTCCTCAATTTGCTTTCTCCCATGCAAAAACTAGAGAAAATTTGCTGAGAGGTATAGGTGCCACAAAGGAGTCAAGAAATGACCCAAAAGAAAGGTATTTTGGCCTTCTCCTTCACACACCCTTTCCAGATGAAGCTCACCTCCCAATGCAAGGGGATGGCCTCTAGAAGATGTTGATGCTTCTTTATTGAAAGCTAGAATACTGATGAAGATGGTGTCCATATGAAAGAAGTCCTCTTCCTTCTTGAAAATAGGTAAAATTGAATAAAATAACTTAGATGTAGCACAAATGAACTTTTGTATGAATCTCCCTTAGTAGCAACCATTCAACTGATCTCTCATAGTCTCAAAATCATTGATTCAATGAATAATTTTCACTCTCCAATGAAGAAATCTTGAACCCTTACCCTTAGACAAAAATCATAAAGAAGTTTTGAAGAAAAGTCAAATAATCATACATAATGAGGTCAATTTTCTTCTTTTTCCTTATAACCCCAAAAATGCACAACTTTCAAGAAGTGAAACCATTTTTTTGCATGAAAATACATTTAAAATGTATCTAATACATTTTCCATAGTTGGGCGCCCAAATAAATGACAAGCGAATTTAAATATTCACTTTAACATTTAAGTCATAAAGTGCAAATATTTCAAGTGGGATTTAATATGTTATAAAGTTAGATAATAACTTTATAATATCTCAATAGATGATAAAATACCCATCCACTGAAATATTATTATCTCCCTCATTTCTCAATGTTTTAACATGCTGTCAAAAGTTGGTGAACACTGAACTGTAAAGGCCTACATTGAGCCCAAAATTGAACTAAAGGGGTGGAAATGTCAAAACCCACCAAAACAGCCACTCACCCCCTAACCAGATCATGTTAGCCTACAAGGGTCCAAGAAATAGGCTAACTCAACTACTCCTGAAACTGACTAGAGTGAGGACATTACAGTCCACCCTCCTTGAATTTGCTTGTCTACAAGAAAACTCAAAGTTGGATGTTGTAGAATACTGTCACCCTCCCAAGTAACATCCTTTACTGGTAGATCTCTCCACTTAACCAGATATTCTCTAATAACCTACCTCTGAAGATGACACTCTATAGAATCCAAAATGGCCTCAGGTACTAAAATCAACTTCCCCTCATCATCCAAGGGTGGAAAGTCTAAAGAAGGAATCACCTATTGTCCCAATGCCTTCTTGAGGCATGACACATGGAACACATTATGAACCTTACTGTCCACCGGTAATTCTAACTCATAAGACACCTCACCAACACACTTGAAAATCCTAAATGGTCCATAGTAGTGTGGCTTGAGTTTCTTTATGCCCTTCTTCCAAAGGGTAGACTTCCTATAAGGCTGAAGCATCAAATACACCATGTCATCAATCTCAAATGATTTCTCAACTCTCCTTTGATCAACATGTTGCTTCTGTCAATCCTAAGCCCTCTAAATGTTATCATGAAGAGCCCTCATGATATCTTGGTTCTCTTGCAATAGATCTCCAATGCTCAGTACTCTGTAATCACTCAACAATAAATCAAGGAAACTAGGAGGATCATAGCCATACAAAGCCCTGAATGGTGTCATCTGGATGGTCATATGGTGAGTGGAATTATAGCAATACTCACAAAGATGCAACCACTTCACCCAAGCCTTCTACTACCCATAAATGTAATTTAGCAAGTATCCCTCCACCCATTTGTTGACAACCTCCATTTTTTCATCTATCTGCGGGTAGTAGTTAGTACTCAGAGTAAGCTTGATCTTGCATAGTTTGAATAACTCCTACCAAAATTTATCTATGAATCTACTATCTCTATCACTAACAATACTCTAAGGCAAACCATGCAACCTGAATACCTCATGAAAGAACAAATCCACCACCTATGTAGTTGAGTAAGCAGTAGTGATTGGCAAGAAATGTGCATACTTAGTCAATCATTCTACTACCACATAAATGTTGTCTCTCCCTTGAGTTTTCAAAAAGCATGTAATGAAGTCCATAGAAAAGCATTCCCAATTCCTCTCAGGAATAGAAAGTGGCTGAAGTAACCCTACAGGGTATGTATTCTCTTGCTTGTTCTGCTGAAAAATAGAGCATTCCATGACATAATGAAGAACATATGACTTGATACCTTTCCAAGAAAATATCTCTTGTACCTTCTTGTAGGTCTTAAAGTAATCGAGATGACCTACCATGGGTGAATCATGAAAAGATCTCAACACCTTGTCCCTATCTCAAAATTTGGGACTAAGAATATCCTCCCTTTGTAAATGATAGGATCACTCACAAGAGAGTACCTATTTTCCTGTACTGTCCCATCTACAATGTCAGAATACCATAGATTCTTGGCATAATCTACAACTATCATGTGTCTCTAGTCCTCTATAATCTCTTCCATGGATCTCAAATGAGGATGGCGAGATAAGGCGTCAACAAATATGTTTTGTGTACCTATGACATAGGAGATGTCAAAATCAAATGACTGAAGCTTGCTAACCCATTTTTGTTGTCTCTCATTCAAATCTCA
>VDFB02265851.1:0-13958 GCA_007258455.2 Sequoia sempervirens
CTTTAGGGTTTCGCGTTCGAATTCCTTGGGGAACGAGCCATCTCCACTGGAAGCAATTCAGAGGGTGTGAAATAACACTTGATCTATTGCAGCTGAGGGATTTCTTCATTCAGGAGGAATCACAGAACATCAAGAGTAATTTATAATCAGGGTTTACAGAGTAGATTTCATCCAGAAAGCATTTATCTATCAAGGCACACCATTATACAGAGCTCAGACATTGATTCCAGAAGAGCCGTACAAATTGCATTTATTACAGCAGTAGCCCGTACCTTTCTGTCAGGCCGTACTTGCATGAAAAGGCGTGTTTTTGTTTTGAGCCAAAGCGCCTATCTTTTGACTTGCAATCTTCATCCTCTTGGAGCGCTGGGGTTGCTGGAGGCTTTTGAGATCATCAGACTGGAGGAGAACCCAATATTCATTGCAGCCGTACCTTCTCAAGTTGATCATTTATTGCTGTATCAAAAATCAGGTTTTTTCATAAAATCATTGCCTTTACTTTGCATGTTATCAGATCTTCATTGTAACTGTCTCAGAAGATTTATATTAAGATTGGCGTCCATTCTGGCTATTGATTTCATCGTTATCAAAGTATATTTATTTGTATTGAATTTATTATTATTTTTCAAGCAAAATCGCATTCTTCATTTATTGTTCAAAACCTCAAAAACGTAAAAAAAAATCAAAAATTGCAAAAACAAACCAAAACTCAGTCAGAATCAGAATCAGGGGAAACTAGGGTTTCTACAGTGGTATCAGAGCTAAATCCTGCTATCCTGAGGGTTTAGCCATCATATGCAGCCAGAGGAGTTTGATACATACAGGTACTATACTCGCAGACGTGCCTTGATTGAAAGGCAACGCAGTTTGAGCAGGCAGCCAGAAAACATGGCTGACAGGAATGACAGGGCTGACAGAACAGACATACCTAGGACAGAGATCCCACAGAATAACAGAGATCAGGACGATGCAGAGGTCTTGCATGCACTCAGAGATCTTCGTGTAGGACAACGGCGGTCCGATGATGTATTACAGCAGGTGGCAGTGGCACTGCGAGGTGGAAATGCCGAGGGAGACCGTCACCACATGCGTGGCGTGGCAGAGGTGATCAGGAGTCACGAGGAGGCTCTGGGGCGGTGTCACGGACAGCAGATGACCTACTAGGCCTGCACTGCAGTGCTTGAAGCAGATGAGGCTACCCGAGGTGAGGAGGCGGGATTTGTTGGTGATGAAATCTTTATAGCGGCGGAAGCGAGGAATGGGAGTTGGTACCGCCTGCGGTCAGAGAGAGGATTACCTTTGACCGTTTTATCACTCAGAGGAGAGAACACAACAGGGCTCGACAGGATTGGAGACCTAGACACCAGAACAGTGATTTGAAACATGCAACAAACAGGCTTAATCTGGTGATGTTCGATGGTAGTGGTAAGATGACAGCTCAAGCTTGGATTAGCAAGCTTGATACATTCCTCACCTTGCATCCGATGGCTGAGAGAGACGCTATTAGATACGCTACACTGCACCTCGAGGGAGTGGCTTACGACTGGTGGCACCACGGTATGGTGACTTTACAGCATGACAGGATCACTACATACCAGGAGTTCGTGGATAGATTGGTTGAGAGGTTTGACAGGAAGGATTCGGAAACCTACTTCAGAGACTTAGCTCAGTTGAGGCAGAGTGGCAGTCTAGAGACCTATATCGGTGACTTTCAGAAGCTTTCAGTCATGGTCCCGAATATATCAGAGAGGAGATTGGTAGTACTCTTCATGGAGGGTTTGACAGAGCCACTGAGAGGCTGGATCAAAGCCTTTGATCCTCCGTCATTACAGGAGGCGATGAAGAAAGCACGGAACATGGAGTTAGCAGCCCCGTCGAGTAGATTTAACTCCAGAGGTTCTTCATCATTCAGGGATAACAAGGGCTTTAACAGAAATAAGGATAAATCTGATTTTAATAAAGAAAAATCAGACTTTAAGAACGATTCAAAAGGTAAATCAGCAGCCCCACCTTTGGATCGTGAGGCCCTTAATGACCTTCGTAGGAAGAAGCTTTGCTTCTACTGCAAAGGACCATATGACGCCAATCACGATTGTCCTCTAAGACCTAAGGGCAAGGCAAATCGTGTGATGTGGGCGTATTACGAGGACTCCGAATCAGAAAATTCCGAACAGCAAGAGCATTCCGATGATTCAGAGTCAGAGGCTTCCGAGCCTACAGCAGAGACAGAGCCCGAGCTTCAGATACAGGAGGCCCGTTTATCTAGCATCCAGCAGGAGGGTTCTTTCCGGATTCGTGGTGTGTTAGCAGGGCAGAGGGTCATTACCCTATTGGATACAGGAGCCACGCATAATTTCATAGATGCTAGATTCGTTGAGAAACGTGGACTCATCACTGAAGAGTTCGAGGGCATTAGAGTCAAAGTGGCAGATGGATACACTTTGAGATGCGAACGCATGATAAAAGATCTCCCTTTACGCTTGAACAATTATGAGTTCAAGGCAGATTATTACGTTGTTAATATGGGAGACATTGATTTGGTCTTGGGAATGAAGTGGTTACATTCATTGGAGGAGGTTACACTTCGTCTCAAGGACATGGAGATCTGTTTTGAGGTCGACGGGAAGACTCACATACTTAAAGCAATTCGGGACAGCGACCTTAAAACAATTTCCTTTCGCCGAATGGAGCGGCTCATGCGTCATGACATGGTAGAGTGGGCTGCCGAGTGTCATTTAGCACCTATACAGGAGGGACAGCAAAAGACCGAATATCATCCGGACATTCAGAAGTTGAGAAACAAGCATGACAAGGTGTTCAGTGATATTCCGCCAGGTAGACCTCCAGACAGAGGCATAGAGCACATTATTGAGCTCGAGGAGGGCGCTAAGCCCGTGATGATAACTCCTTATAGGCATCCTAAAAGATTAAAGGATGAGATAGAGAAGACAATAAAGGAGTTACTTGCTATGGGTCACATTCGACCTAGCAAATCACCGTTCGCTTCTTCGGTTGTTTTGGTGAAGGAGGAGGATGGAACGTTACGTATGTGCATTGATTACAGGGTCCTGAATAAGAGGACAATCAAGAATAGATACCCGATACCGAGGATTGACGAGCTTATTGATGAGCTCCATGGGGCATGTTACTTTACTAAGATTGATTTACGGTCGGGTTATCATCAGATCAGAGTCCGTGAGCAGGACATAGAGAAGACAGCCTTCAGATGTCATTGTGGGCACTTCGAGTTCGTAGTGATGCCATTTGGGCTCACTAATGCGCCAGCCACCTTTCAGTCTACGATGAACAGAGTTTTTCACTCATTGCTGAGGAGGTTTGTGTTAGTCTTCTTCGATGATATTCTCATATACAGCAGGACATGGCAGGAGCACTTAGCTCATTTGGAGACAGTGTTGAGTATCTTGGAGAGGGAGTCCTTGTACGCCAAGGAATCCAAGTGTGACTTGGGAATGACCGAATTGCTATATCTAGGTCATATTATCAGTGCAAATGGAGTGCGTATGGATCCTGAAAAGATTCGCGCCATTATTGACTGGCCTACACCGGCAAACCTGACGCAGTTGAGAGGGTTTCTCGGTTTGTGTGGATTCTACCGCCGATTCGTGAATGGTTATTCACGACATGCAGCCCCGATGACAGATTTAATGAAGAAGGGGGCATTTGTTTGGACTCCTGAGGCACAGGAGTGCTTTGATAAATTCAAGGAGTTGATGACCACATGCCTAGTGTTAGCACTTCCAGATTTTACGAAGCCTTTTGAGCTTCAATGTGATGCATCAGGTGAGGGCATTGGTGCGATGCTTATGCAGGACAAACACCCGATTGTGTACGAGAGCCGCAAGCTCAGAGGACCTGAGAGACTATATAGCATTTATGATAAGGAGATGCTCGCGATCATGTATGCCTTAGCAAAATTCAGGCAGTATCTAGTTGGCAGTAAATTTTGCATTAAGACTGATCATAACAGTCTGAGACACTTCTTGGGGCAGCGAGATCTTAATGACAGACAGCAGAAGTGGGTCAGTAAGTTGCAGGCTTACAACTTTGATATCTCATATATCAAAGGTACACAGAACGTAGTGGCTGATGCACTCTCACGTAGACCGTACTTGAGCACTATGGTTCATATCTCGGAGGATTGGAGGCATATGATAGTGGCAGAGTATGCCAAGGATAGTTGGGCCTCCAGCATTGTTGAGGGATCAGCAGTTGGTACCAGGTATACGCTTGTAAATGACTTGATCATTTACAAGAACAGGATATTCTTGATCCCAGGTTCTGAGGTGAAGAACATCGTTATGTAGTATAAACTCTCCAGGACGCCTGCATCCCGTCCTACTAGCCTCGGTGGCCGACCCCGCCAGGCTCTCATCATAGCAGGAGTCTCTCCTGCTGGCCACCCCTCGCCAAATATCCGTGCAAACTTCGCCTCACACCCCATCTGCACAAATCCCCGAATGCGGTGAACCTCCTGGCCTACTAGAGGCGATCGGCCAATCCTCAGGTCCCTGGAAACCTGTCCCACGCGGATCATCAATCTGCCCATGTGCTCGAGCTCCTCCACATATCGCTGTACCGTGCCTACTGGGTCCGACGGGTCCGGCTGTGACATCTCCACGACAAAGCCCTCTGTGGAAGCACCCTCCTCGTTCTCATCATCATCAGAAGGTATACAATGTTCTGTCTCCTCTTGGGGCGGTTCCCCGACTACCGGCTGAGGCTCCTGAATGGCTGTCTCTGGTGCCTCTGCTATGCTCGCCTCCGGGTGTGCAAGTGTGTCTTCGCCGATCCTGGCCGTCTCACTCTGCTGGGTGTGAATGATCGGCCCCTCCTCGTCCCCTTGTCCCTCCGAGGGACTCTTCTCCTGCTGGTCTGGCTGCTCGGCCACGTCCAAGGTGAGGCCCACCGATCCCAGCCAACTATCGATCTGTGCTACCCCGGGTGCTCCTGGGGCTGGAGTCGTCTCCTCAGTGGCCTCGGTCATTCCCCCAGCTCCTGCTGCCGAGGTTGCCACTCCTGTCGCTGCCGATGCTGACGGTGGTGTAAGAGAACAAACCGCTGGCAGTATCTCAACCGAGGCAGTGGAACCTGCCGCCGATACAGTGAGTGCCCCCTGTGATGTGGTGGCGAGAGGTGCCCACCCTGGAGATGCTCCCGGTAGTGAAGCGGCTACCCTCAACATCCGCCCGGCTCCAACTGGCGCAACAGGGAGGGTGAACGTGACTGAGTGTGTACTCTGGCTGGCTGGCGGTGCCGGAAGAGTAAATCCTGCCGGCTGCAATACTGGTATGTCAATCTCGCCTGCCTCCTGACCCCCGATGGCGACAGACACCTCCTCATCGGCCGGTGGACTAGACTCCGATGGCGAGGAAGATAAGTCAATAGGCTCCTCTCTGTCAGATGCATCGCTCTCCTCCGAGGCCTCCTCCTCTGATGTTTCCTCTTCCACCGACGCCTCCTTCCGTTTCCTCTTTTTCCCCGAGGCTGTGCCCTCGCCTGCTTGCTTTACTTCCAGTTCCGACCAGTAGAATACGGTAGGCCATCCCGGGTCCAGGTGAGTGAGTGGCCGCAACCGACCCCAATTGCCCTCGGGCACCTGTGTGTGCACGGCATCCAAAAAGAGAGCTATGGCGTGCTGAGTCATATAGAAGGCCTTATGCCTCTGCGCTAGGAAATCCCTTATCCGCTCTGTGAGTAGCCTCGCCCAGTTGTATACTCGGCCAACGCGAAGTCCGACCATGAAATCCACCTGCCATAAGGCAATGTCCGACGCTCGGCTCGCCCCTGTGAGTCGGCATTTCATTAGGTCAAGCAAACATTTCCATTCTGCCGTTGCTAGGTGGTTCTTCCGGAGGCCTCGATTGCCAGTATTCCATATGATATGCTGTTCTTCGGCTGACAAGTCGCTTCGGCACACTTGCTTGACCAGCAGTTCTTTGTGTTCCTGTGTCATTCTCTTGGGTTTGTTAACCCCTATTCCCGAAGCTGGGACGCCGAACACCCGCTCAAAGTCCTGAGGCCAGAATGAAACGGTCACTCGGCAACCTCTGTAATCAATGACTGACTTGTGCGTATGCCTGCAATAGTTCTCCACCATCGCCTTCAGCCAAGGCTCGAACTCCCAGGAATTGAAAAAGGGCACGAGCACAGCCTTGTCTACCCGAGCGTGTCGAAGCGCAACCTTCAGAGAGTGGTCGTTGGGAGTGCTTCGCCACCATTGCTTGCACTCATTGCCAGTCAGGTTCTCCCATGCCATCGTTTCATTATCGGCATCCATCCTTTTTCTTTTCCCAGCCGAGGCTACCTTTGGCTGGTGCTGCATAGCCTTCTTGCCCTTGTCCATCTTTCTGTCAGTTCGGCGATTCCAGCCGACTTTATAACTCTCGAGACTGCCGAAGCTATGAAAACTGCCGAACTGCCAGGGGAAACTGCCGAACTGCCGAAAATTGCCGATGGAAACTGCCGAACTGCCAAATGATCTGCCAAGGCTGTACGGTTTGGATGAATGGCCGTACGGCTGTGGAACCCTGAGGCCGTACGGTTTGAAGATACTCTGAAATCCGCACGATCTGGAAGTACTGTGAATTCCGTGCAAGTTCCCCTGAAATGCTGATGCCGTACAGATTCTCCTGCAGTGCTGAGGCCGTACGAAATCTCCTGAGGCAATAATGCCGTACGGCTGGGACTTGTGCTGAGGCCGTACGGATTCCAACCCTGGCACCAATTTCAGTCTGGAATAGCCGTACGATGCAGGACTTAACAAAATTTCCCAGTTGCAAAGGCCGTACGATGCAGAACTTGGCCAATCTTTCAATTTTTACTTGCCGTACGATGTAAATCCTGGCAACATATCCAACTTGCAGAGGCCGTACGATGTTACCCTTGGCGAAATTTTCAACTTGCAGAGGCCGTACGATTTCTACTGGCAAATAGAATGAAAACTGGAAAATGTGAAAATACCGTACGGTTTGAGAGTTCCTTGGATGCCGTACGATGTCAAGCTCTGAATGCCGTACGTCCTCCACAGGCTTCGACCCTTGACGTGCTATTTGAGAAATGGAACCTCGTACGGCCTTGAAGTCTTTTAGATGCCGTACGACTTCCTTCCCTGGCGAATTGTGCTGAGTATAGAATCTTTGAGGCCGTACGACTTCCTTGTCTGGCGATTTGTACTGAGTGTAGAACCCCTGATGCCGTACGACTTCCTTCTCTGTGCCCTGTGCGCCTCTGTAACTGATAAATTCGTGCAAATTTTTCCTCCCTTCTTTTCCTCTGTGATTTTGTCTCCTACCTGTCGCTTGTTCAATTGGCCGTACGGTTTTAGGTTTTATATTTATTTCATTTCTTTCCTTACTTGCCTTCACCCTTGGCCGTACGCCTTGCTTCCTCTTCGGGTTTTGACATATTTTAATCTTCTTTCCTTTAATCTTTCGTCTTTTACTTTCCTCACTCAATTTCCCTTTTGGCCGTACGGGTTTTTTAATTCTCCAGGCATGTATTTTAATCTACCTCACTTTACTTAATTTAATATTTCTCCTGATGGCCGACTTATTTAATTTATTATTTAATTTATTCTCCCTTCGTTTACTTTCTTTTCCGACTTCTCTTTTGTTTCTTTTAATTTTCTCTTCTTTTTCCTTTTCTTCCCATACGCCTTGTTTTTCGTCACTTACTCCGTTATTTTCTTTTATTTTCATAGCTTCTTTTCTATTTATTTTTATTTTTTCCAACTTCCATTCTTTTTCTCTCTCCTCTCTTCTCTCTTCTTTTCTTTTTATTTTTTTCCACTTCTGTTCACCTTCTCTCTCCTCCCTTCTCTCTTCTTTTCTTTTTATTCCTCTGACTTCACTGTGTGTCGGGACTTTTAATTCTGAAGTGTAATACCATTTACATGTGTGTGGTGGCCGTTTATAACATTCTTCCTCGCAACAGGTTCCTATATATTCTATATCAAACCATTTATCCAGTAAAGGGGCAGGACCAATACCTCGAAAACTTTCGTCGACGTACCTTCCGCCGTACTGTTGATACCACGTAACATCGTCGCCTTGTACTGTCGGCGGTCCCGCCAGGTTAGGAATTATTTTCCAGAGTCCATCTTGAGTTGCGATCTTCCTAACCCTTGGTATTTTTCTTCTTTCTCGACGCATTTGTTTCAAGAGATCTTCTGTATATCCATCTACTGTTGACACGAACGTATCTTCTGTCTTCAACACTGTCTTTAAACAAGGGGCCTTCTTCTCAAAATAAGCATCCCATTGCTCATCAGTCCATTCCTCCTCGTCATCTTTTTGCAGTTCATCTTGTTCTTCTGCTTGGTTCTCCTTTTCCGCTTGGGCTTCTGCGTCCAAGTCCTTGGCTATATATCCCCGTCTTATTCCTTCATAAGGGGCTACATAGTGCCAATGTCCCCCCATTCGACGCCACAATGCAGGGGTTCCGAAAACTGCATTGGTCAAGTGCTTGTGTATTCGTGGTACTGCAATTCCTTCTACTCGCTTTTCTGCCAACCTCTCTTCATTTATTTGATCTCGCCCCAATTCTGCCCAGACATTGTCTGCTACATAACCAGGACCTCCTAGTCCCCAGTCTTGTTCTCTCGGGCCTTCACTCTGCACCGACCAATCTTCCTTTGTTGCATAGCCCAACATGTTTATGGCGATAGTATTCTTCTCTTTTCTCTCCTAGTATGGTTTTAGCTTCGATCCGTTGATTGCCTCCGGTATCAATGACCCATTGAGATTTTCCAATTTTATAGACCCATTGTCACCTACTTCCCGTACTCGGAACGGTCCCAACCAACGAACTTTAAACTTCCCCGGCTTGATCTCGTTACGGCCGTTATACTTCAGAACTAACTGTCCCGGTTGGAAATTCATTCGCCGGAGATGCTTGTCGTGCCAATATTTCCGTCGCCGTTGCATGTTCTCCGTCGCCCATTGTGCCATCACTCTTCGCTCGTCCAGCTTATTCAGTTGGTATAGTCTTTCCTTTAAACTCTCGGTATCGCCCAGCCGATTCTCCACGGCTATCCTCAGACTTGGTACCATATATTCCATCGGCATCACCGCCTCCTGACCGTACATTAACTGGAAAGGCGTGTGGCCCGTTGTTACCTTGTACGTTGTACGATATGCCCATAGGACGGCTGGTAACCTTTCTTCCCAATCGGCTTCTTCCACGCCACATGATTTGTGAATCACTGACACGAGCACCTTATTTGTCGACTCCGCCTGGCCATTAGCTCGCGGGTAGTACGGACTGGACAAGTTGTGAAAAATTCGGAACTCTGTCGTCATCAACCTGATAACATGATTGACGAAGTGCCCTCCACGATCACTCGTAATCCGAATGGGGATGCCGTACCGTGTTACTATCTGCTCATAGATGAATCTTGCTGTACTTTGTGCTGTATTGTCTGGCAACGCTCGAGCTTCAGCCCACTTCGTCAGATATTCTGTAGCGACCACAATATATCGGCATCGATGCAAGTGACTCACCTTCAATGGTCCGATGAAGTCCAACCCCCATCATTCGAACAATTCCTGAGGTTGCGAGGGATGCAGTGGCATGAAATCCCGCTTCAATGGTTTCCCGACCCTCTGGCAAGTGTCGCAGCCTACCACCCATTCTTTGGCGTCAGTGTGCATCGTCGGCCACCGTAGGCCTGCCAAGAGAATTTTCCTTGCTGTAGCATCAGGTCCCATATGGCCGCCAGCCAGTCCTTCATGTGCCTCTTTTAGTACGCTGGGTATTTCTTCCTCGACGACACATCTCCGGAGGATCTGGTCGGGTCCCATCTTGTAGAGTAGCCCATTGATCAATTGGAATGTCTTACTTTTCAGTACGATCTTCCTCCTCTCGGCTGGTGGCATATCACTTGGGAATGTGGATGTGGACAGATAGTCTCCAATCTTCTCGTACCATGACGGCAATATTGCAATCTGAAATAAATGTGCGTCCAGAAAGTCTTCGTTCACCCCACCCTCTGCAGGTTCACCCGACCGGATTCTAGATAATTGGTCGGCAATAACATGGCTTTTTCCTGGCCGTACGATGATGGTGAACGTAAATTCTTGCAACAGCAGTAACCATCTACTCACCCGTCCTTGGATAATCGGTTTGTTTACTAGGTACATCAAAGCTTGGTGGTCCACGTAAAAAGTGAACGGCGTGGCGAGGAGGTAATGCCTGAACTTCTGTACGGCGTACACCATTCCCAGTGCCTCACGCTCGGTCGTGCTATAATTCCTTTCTGCCTTTGAGAGTAGCCGGCTGGCGAAGAATACTGGGTGATCCAACCCGTGCGCTCCCACTTGTGCTAGGGTTGCTCCGATGGCAAAATTAGAAGCGTCTACATGTACGTGGAATTCCTTATCCCAGTCCGGGTACATTAATATGGGTGAGCTGATCAGTCGCTCCTTCAGTTCCCGGAATGCCTTCTCCTGTTCTTCGGCCCACACGAATGGTTGGCCTTTCCTCGTCAGTAGGTCGAGAGGGTACGATACTTGGGCAAAATTTTTAATGAACCTCCGGTAGTATCCCACATGGCCGAGGAAAGACTTTACTCCAGTGACATTCTCGGGAGCCTCCATCTGCACGATGACTCGCACCTTGTCAGGATCCGTTTTCAACCCAGCTTTGCACACAATGTGTCCGAGCAACTTCCCCTGCGGTACCATAAATCTGCATTTCTTCGGATTCAAGGCAAGGCGGGCTGCTCTACACCGTTCCATGCACTCGCCTAAAGCTTTTAAATGTTTTTCTTTGTCACTATAGATCGACCAATCATCCAAGAAGGCTTTGAAATTACCTACTGACATTTTATCAAAGATGTGGAGTATAATCCTCTGAAATGTAGCTGGTGCGTTGCATAATCCAAACGGCATGCGGTTGTATGCGTACACCCCATCCTCCACGACGAATGTAGTCTTTAATTTGTCCTCCTCGGCGATACTGATCTGATTGTAACCCGAGAAGCCATCTAGAAAGGAGTACATTTCGTGCCGGGCAACTACTTCCAGAATCGAGTCGGTGAAGGGAATGGGAAATGGATCCTTGATAGTCACTGCATTCCGACTACGAAAGTCAACACAGATTCTAATTTGCTCCTTCTCTTTCTTCAATGATATGACGATCGGCGATACCCACTCGCTGACTTCCACCTTGAAAATGATGCCGGCCTCCGGCATCTTCTCAATCTCCTCCTGTACTTTAGCGGCATAATTTTTGTTCATTCTGTACGGTCGCTTTCGTACGGGCTGGGCTCCCGGTACGAGAGGAATCCTGTGCACACATAACTCCGGTGGGATGCCTTTTAAGTCCTTGTACGTCCAAGCGAAAGCGTCTTTATATTCCATGAAGATTCTAAACGCTGCCACCTTCAGGACAGGGTCCCAGTCATCACCGACAAAAATCTCCTTAGGTTTGGCTAATTCCCCGAGGTTTACTTTTTTCAACGTTGGTTCCTCGTACTTCATGATTTTGTCCTGCTCGAACTTGTGGGCTGGAGTCACATCCAATTCGGCCGTACCTTCTTTATATTCTTCGTACTCAGGTGGAAATGTCTCATTGGTTGAGCCATTATCCTTTTCTACTTCCCCCTCCTTGACCTGCAGCATGTGGCAATCCGGGTGGAAGACTTCATAATCCTCCATCTGCCAGTGAAACAGTCCGCTCAATGAACTGGTCTCATCTTCCGAGCAACTGCCGATCTCCAATACCCCTTCTTCATCTGGTTCCATTGTCTTTCTCTCATCATCATCTGAGTCACCTCCGGATTCCGATGCCGAAGATGCCAGGTCCTCACTGACGGCCTGATTCTTCAGATCAATGGTGTATTTCCTCCCCCGACTTTCTATTGAGAGTGTATTCCGCTTCCAGTTGTGGGTTGCCTTGGCAGCAATCAGCCATCCCCATCCCAAGAGTGCATTGTACGCTTTTTTCTCCATTGGGATGACTACAAAATTCAACAGAAACAGTTGCGTGCCGATCGAGACCTTCTGCTCCATTAGTATACCCAACGGTCTGATGCCATGTTGATCTGCTCCCACGAGGTGGAATGTCGGGGGCCAAAGAGTCGGCTTACCCAGACACTTCCAAGTCTCTTCTGGCAGTACGTTTACTCCTGAACCACCATCGACAATAGTATTAGATAATCTCATGCCCAAGATTTCCATCTCGACGACGACTGGTTTCCTCCCGATGCTTACTGCTAGGAGCATTGGATCCGAAGTCTCGGCTACCACTTCTGGTGTTCGTTCTGGTGAACTCTTCGGAAGATTTTCTCCAATAGCATTGGTAAGTGCTACTTTGAGAGAAGGCATTGTTTGCAAAAGATCAGTTACCTTAATGGGTACGGTTGTGTGAAGCACCTGCCGTACGATATTCTTCTCCGACTCCGACTGTAGCAACGTACTGGTAGCTTTATAGTTCTTGCCTTCATTCGCCATTGCCTCGGCTACTTTTGTCTTGGCCTCCCGAAATCTTTCTTTCTCCGTACGGGGATCTGGATAATTTGCTCGTTTTGCCTGTGCTCTCGTAATCGCCAAGACCTCCTCGTCGGCTACCTCTAGCATATTGATACTTCCTTTTTGCTTCGGACAGTCGGTGTCTTCATGATCACCCGGTCCACACCACTTGCACAGTTTTCCCCCGTTGCCTTGGCCGCTCTGACAATCCCTTGCAAAGTGACCCCATTCATTACAGTTCCGGCACTGGATCATCGGTTGTCCTTTGCTGTCGTACTGAATTTTGCTTCTCGGCGTATTTCGCCGATTGTTGCGGTAGCTTCCAGGGGATGCATTGTTGTTCTGTGGCTTCGGTGGCGTGGTTGGAGGTGTTGACTGTTCGCCTTGAGTGAAGAATACTTGCGAACTTTTAGTTTTTAAATTGTATGGGCACTCCTTGACGGAGTGTCCCATGACCTGGCAGATGTCACAGAATAACTTTTTTGGGCAACTTGCCTTTGTGTGACCTTCCGATTTACAGTCCGTACACCATAATTCATTGGCCTCTTTGGATCCTTCCCTGTCGGTCTTGAGTTCTTTCATTATCCGCATCATATCCCGCCGAAGGGCTTGTACGGTTGCCGATTCATCGTCACTGTCCTCGGCACTCTCGTCGTCATCCCTCCTTTTCCCCTTCGAGGAGGTCCTATTTTCACTTTCAATATCCATCGCCCGATTGTAGGCTTCGGTGTACGAGGACGGTGGTACTACTTTCATTTTCCGCCGGAGTGAGGGAATCAGTCCTTCAATGAACCATCTTTTCTTTAACCCATCGGCCGGCTGTGCCCCCAGCTTCCCGATCAAGTCTTTCAACCTCCTGTTGTAGGTCCGTACGTTTTCATGCTTCCCTTGTTTGGTATGATAGATTTCTGTGACGATCTCACTATCGTCCCGCAGAAGTTTGAACTCCGCTTCAAAGTTTTGCTTCAGGACCCTCCATGTGGCTCTCTGCGCTTGATCCAGTTCCGAGTACCAGTCAATGGCACTGTCCCTGAGTGTTGCTGGAAATGCCTTCAACCACTGGTCGGGGTCATCCTGCCCGCTGGCTATCCAGATAGTCTCGCATGTCTTGCAATGCCGTACGGGATCCTCAGAGCCATTCCCCATGAATTTCGGCAACTTTTGCCGCTCCGGTTGAGCCATCTTCACCGGTTGACCTCCTTGTTGACCTCCTTGTGTTTTGGACCCGATTAGACTAGTGGATTCCTCGCTACGTCCCTGTGTGTCACCAGCACTCTCGGCCACATACGAGTCACTGCCACGTCCTCCGTCAGCGTCCGCAACACCGTGGGTCTCCTCAGGATCCCGCCGATGCTCTCTCTGCCCTGGTGTCTTAAGCTCTGGCCTTCCCCTCCTTAACTCTGCGTCGTCGTCCGAGAGTGACAACTCTCGAAATCGTCTGATGCTACTATTCAATTCATCTTCATT